>BSBK01009456.1:107500-130618 GCA_027943335.1 Chamaecyparis obtusa | reverse complement strand
ATAGAAGCTATTCTATATGATAAACATGTATGAAAGAAAACTAATCTATGAAAGGAAATGCTTATGCAAGATTATTCTAAGAAAGGAAATATAAATCTAATCTAATATGCAAGTGAAATATTAATCTAAATGGATTGGCATGAAGCATGAAAGAAGAAGACAAGAAAACATAAGTTGCAATATCCAAGCTCAAGTGCTCAAGAATCTTCTCCAAAATCATTCTCCAAACCTGCAACATAACAATACAAAAATCTTCTATCATGTATCAAATGAGAAGGAGAGGGATCCTTATAAAGGAAAGCAGATGGTCAAGATTAAGAGGCAAAAAGAAATGAGCAATGGTGGAGATTAAATCTTGGTTGATCCATGTGCTCAAGATTCTCAAGAGGCAAAAATATGAAAAAGGCTCACCACTTAGAAGTATGTGCATTCAAGGTGGAGAGAAAAAGAGATTTTTATTTATTATTATTATTTTTTTCCTTTTTCATCACAAAGAGATATTTTAAGTGGGGATTTTATTAAAAGAGGAATTTTATTTAATTAAAAGGGAAGTTTTTCTTTTAATTAAATGAGGCTTAAGATAAAATGATCAAACTTTAGGAAATATTAAAATATTTAAATTAATTATGATTTGATCAAGAAAATTGATTTGAATTGAAAATATTGCAAGGCATTGATTCAGGGAATTGATAAATTGATGAATGGGGGACCAAAGTCTAGGTGACCATTTTAGGGTGCATACATTTTCCCCTCTTTGGGTAATGTGTGATCTTTATGGAAACACATGTAGTCAAAGATTAAAGTTGAAATGTGAGATCGATTTGGGATCACAAAACAACTGAAATGTATGATCGATGAATGAGAACACATCAAGACAAAGATAAGTTGATTGAAAAAGACAAGGCCAACACTCCTGTAAATAGGTAATTGTCAAGTCTCAGGCAAGGTTTGATTGATAGGTTTGATAAATCTGAATCAAGGATTGAAATTTGATAGGTACTGCTCCCTCATGATCAAAATTGAAATGAGATAGAGGAGAAATAGTAAATTGATAAATTTGATCAAATCAAACTAAAAATAAGGTTCTTGATGTAACATGAAAGATATAAAGATCATAGAACCAAGGTAGATCATCAAGCAAGATTATGCCCCAAGGTTGAATTAGAAGAAAAGAAGTGGGGTGAAAGTGAATAGAAGATAGAAGTTTGGAAGAGGTGAAAATAAATGAAGAGAAGAAAAAGAATTTACCTCAAGAAAGAGGATGCCTCAAAATCAATCAATTGGTTAAGATAGAAAATTTTGATTGAGATCATGAAAGAAGATAAGGAAATGAATATTAAAACGTGACCACATTTGATTAAAAGTCCAAAAGAAAGATGAAGGAAAACCCTCTCAAATTCCTAATGCAGCCTAAAAATGCAAATTAACATGAAGTCTAACAATGCAAGATACATGAAAATGCAAAGGTGTACTTGTAATAGAGAAACTGTAACATATGATTTTGTGTTCATCATTCATTAGAGAATGTTAAAGAACTTATTTTCATCATAGGGCCATTATTAACAGACATCAAAAAATCACACAATCAGCACTAGTCACGTGCACAACTATGAAGATATGAATGTGATTTATATCGGATTGGAATGTGGAAAGATTCTAACATAAGCATCAAAGACATAAAGGTCAAGATGACTTTGATATTAGCTTACCCAATTTAATGTAGGAAAACCACTCTCGCATGAAGGCACAAATACCAGGATGACCATAAGAATGGTTGTGCAAAACTAGTCAAGAATGATGCCTCAAATCTCCTAAGTGTTTCAAGGGAAAAACAATAGACACTCAAGAGGTTAAAGAACACACCCACAAGTAGAAAGAAAATAAAAACATGCCCCATGCCCCAACTCCTCTAGCTATGCATCCCGGAGAGACTTATTAGACAAGGAGACTCAATGAAAATCAATAACAGTTAGCACACAAAGAAAAGATCATGACATAGCTCAAACATTAAGTGTTGCATTTAAAAATTGAAGTGTGTTAACTGATACTGAGTTTCAAGGATAAAGATTGAATGCTTGCATGAAGGTAAGATCACATGACAAAGACACTCAATGTCAGGGGTTGTGTTGAAAAACACAGTTTGCAAGGTGTTCTAAAGACTAACACATCCAAGAGACCAAAGCTAACATAGTTATGCCCCCTAGACAAAGACAAAGACCAATTCCAAACAAAGGCAACAAGGACAAGGCATGATGGAGAAAGGCTAAGTGTCGAGGATGAGTGCTAAGAAACATGGGTGCAAAAGCCTCAAGTAGAGCTCGTTTCCAGGTTTTCACCACTTGGATTTTATTGCTATTTATTTTTATTTATTTATTTTTTTTTTCAAGACTTTTTATAATTTTTTTTTATTTTTTGCTACCAAGGTGCCTGGTTCCAGGTTTTCACCAAGGTACTTTTTCTTTTTCTTTTTTGAATTTTTGAATTTTTGAATTTTTTTATATTTTTAGAATATATAATTTTTTTGAGATACATCGAAGCACCTATTGCTAAGTTTTCACTACGATGATCATTTTTTCAAAACATTTTTTGATTTTTTAAATTTTTGACAATATTTCAATTTTTTGGATTTTTTCTCGATCAATAAGTATGTACAAAGGTTGCCCCCAGATAGAATGGGCATCAAAGTCCCAAGCAAGATCACATCATGTAGTCCCAATGTCTAGGAAGGTGGAGAACAAGAGGGATTAGCAAGCTAGTGGAAGAGATGGAAGACAAGAGAATGAAGGAGAATGAAGGGAAGAAATCCTCAACAGAAAATTCCTCAAGAGTACCCAAGCTAGGGAAAATTGTCATGTAAAGCACATTTGGAGAAGTAATGAAAGGCCAGCATAGGATAAGTCAAAAAAGTGTAATGTAGAAGAAGGAAAGGATGCAGTCCAAAGGAGTAGACATGTCAAGAGGCTTCATGGCATCGTGTTTTACTCTTTTTATTAGATCAAGACCAAAGAGGAAAAGGATAGTGAAAGGCTAGAATGAATGGAGGAAAAATAAATATGAAGGGTAAACATGAATGGAATAAAAGAAAGATCATCGTAAGATAGCTCACAAGATAGCCAAATGTTCATGTATAGGTCAACATTGTCAAGATCAAAGAGAGAAGACAGAATGGATGAAATATGTAGAAGAACTATGCATGATGCCTGATTGCCAGGTTTTCATCACAGTACTTATTCAAGGTGCCACAAGGTAGTGGTTTTCACCATAGGATGAACTTATTTCTCTTTAATTTTTCTACTAAGGCTCCTGTTTTTAGGTTTCAACCAAGGTACATTTTCAATTTTTTCATTTTTTTTAAATTTTTTTTTTTTGGAAGAAGGAAAGATTTTTAGATAATGCTCCTTGAAAGGATAAACTATGATATGCCAAGGATTCAAAATGATATGTTCAAAGATGCTGATAGGGAAAGGAAGATGGAAGATAAAGTTTTATGAAAAGTGAGTGAAGTTGGAAGATAGAAGGAATAGGCAAATGAGGAAAAAAGATAGAAGGTAGAAGGATAATGAATGGAAGGATTGTGAAAGTGTAGATGGAAAGGAAGGCCAGATCAACATCAACACACACGTTGAAGGGTGGCGAGAGGATGGAGGAAATGTGAATGAAGGAATACATTAAGGAATATGGTGAATGGATAGCAGAGGTTGCGGTTTAGGCGCATGGAATGGAAGAATATTTTTGGAAGAAGATGAAGTGGAAGACTTTGGAAGATTGAATGTCAAATTCACTTGTTTCTCAACATCAAACTCTTTCAAGAGAGACTTTGGAATCCATATAGCCATAAGATTTTTTATTTTTTTTTATGATTTAGAGAGAATATCTTCAATGATAGATTTTGGAACCCATACTTGTCTTATAGTTTTCTTCTTAGATATATTTTTTAACTTTATTCCTCCATGTTGATTAGAGGAGATATTGTGATCTTCTTTTTTTGATGAATTCTTGTATTGCTTCTTTTTCTTGTATTGAACATTCAAACTACTTATAAAAGACTTGGGACTTATGGAAGAAGGAGGATATGATTGGTTTAGAAGGGTGGGTGGATGAAAAGGATTCAAGGGTATGCATCTATGTTGATCTCAAGAAAAGATAGGAGATGGAGGGACGTAAGGACCCAAGATGGATGATGAACTAGGAGAGTTATAAGGGGAAAGTGAAGGTACATAAGGGCCTAAGATGGAAGGAAGATGTGAAGCCCTTAGTATTGGTGGAGGAGGTCCAAGGATAGATGTGGAAGATACAAAAGGATAATCAATACATTCATCAACATCTATATGACAACCATTGAAATCAGCATATTTAGAGTGAGCATTAGGATTTGCAATAGGATCATGAAAATCTTGAATAGGAGAAACTTCTTTGATAGGATTGTTCAGAGCTTGAAAAGAATTAAGAAGAGTAGAAAGCAGAAACAAAACGGAGTGGTAGAACAAGACGATGACAGACTTTGATCTTGACAAGGGGCTTTGGATAGCATAACCATATAATTTTTCTCTTGATTTTCAATAGGCTTAACATTGGAAGTAACAACACTATTTTTAATAAGCTTAATGGAAGTATCATCTTTGGAAAGTACAAGTGTAGTAAGGTTATTTTGATTGTCAATAAGCTCAATGGTGTAAGTAGTAGCTTGATCTTGCTTAGGATAATACTTAAGACATGGTGGAATGAATGAGAAAGGGCGTGCAAGATCAAAAGAACCATGAAATGGATAAGAGACATCATGAAAAGGATTGGATGACATGAAGGGTTCTTCATCTTGATCTTTCTTTATGTTCTTTTCTTTATCATTTTTAGAGTCCTCTGACATGGAGCCACTTCTAAGGACAAGGAAGCATGTTTGAATTGTATGGAAGACTTTGGAAGAGATGGTGAAGGACTTGTTGAAGTAGGCATTATAGTGTATAAAGGCTTAGGCTCTTTAGGTCTAGCATTATTGAAAGTATTTGCAGCCAAGTGAAAATTAGCATAAGTTTCTTTAAGATGTAGCCCTTGAGGACAACTATAGGGAACCACATGAAAAGTATTAGGACTTTTGTTGGATGAAGGATTTGTGAAAGATTTGAAAGACTTGGAAGCTTTAGGAAATGTATGGGCATTGGAGGAAGTAGGGGATGGAAGGGAACCATCACAAGACAAAGGTTCATCATTAAAATAATCTTGCTCGAGAGTGTAATCTTTATTTTCAGCATGAGAGTTCTTATAGGAGAGATTGTTATAGTATTTAAATTTATAATCAGCACAGAAAGATTTCTCTTCCTCAATAGAAGTAGATGCATCATCTAGGTATTGTTCACAAAAATCATCAAAGTCTCTTTCAAAATTAGAATCATATGGATCACCATCATGATCTATCCAATCTGATGACCCATTTCGAGTAAGCATGAGCACACGAATAAGAGGACTCTTAGGAATAGAGGTTTCATAGGTATCACTACTTTTTCCATCATCATAGTTATCAAAGATGGGTGTGTCACTCTTTGTGGAAGAGGTATCACAAGGATTGTCATGTTTCTCATTATGGTATATCTTGAGAAGAGAAGTAAGACTCTTGGGAGAAGTAGAAGAGGAACAAGATCGTGATGAAGAGGAAAGTGAAGACCTGGTGGAGGAAGAAGACTTGGATAATGAGGAATGTGAATAATGTCTAGAAGAGTCATGGTAAGATTTGGAAGATGAGGAAGGATGAGAAGAATTTGAAGATGAAATTTTTTTGGAACAAGGAGGTCATGATAGGATCATGTGTATGATCCTGGCAAAGGCATTTGATTTAATCAATTTTTATTTTATTTTTGTCATAAATTTATTACCCATGAGATTTTTGGAGGAATAATACTCTTCGAATTGAGCAATGAGTTCAAGATCATCTATTTTCAAGAGAGGTTCCATAACAAGATAGTTGAAATTCATGGTTCTGGAAGAGGAGGAATCAAGCATGGAAGTGAAAGAAGAGATGAATAGAATAAGGTAGACTAGATAATAAGAGGAAAAGAATCAAGAAGATGTGAAGAGTTTAGGAAGAAGAGGAAGAAGCGTGAAGGAAGAAGAGAAAGGATGGAAATGGGAGATTGGGGAGACATGGGAGATGTGGAAGAAAGAAGAACAAGAGTCATTTTGTGCAACTTGATACCATTTAAGTTCATTTGGATGTTGAGCAACATGTCATAGCACCTAAGATCTGACCCGAACCAACCAAGGAGGACCAGAAATGACAGGGCAGCAAATAGCAATTTAGCAATTGATAGCAAATAGCTCACTAATTGACAAACTATGGGACAGTCTCGCATGAGGGAATGCAGTCCCGCATGAAGAAGTGCTAGGGTCCACGTGAGAATATGCCAGGTTCACACAAAGGAACAACGGATCAGGCTAAAATGACTAGCAAAAAATTTCTAACAAGACTATAGCGAAATTCCACCTGATGATATAAAATCCCATGTGAGAGAATGCAGTGTTCGTGTGAGAAAATGAAAGCTCACATGAAAAAGTACATAGGACCAGGTGATGAAACAGGATTAGACCACCTAACAGCAAGTTGTAAACTTAGGAACTTAGTTTTTATTTATTTTAAAAGATCAGATAAATACATCAACAGATTTTTATCATTGATCAAGCATATAAAACAACAATCAAGGAGTTAGAGAAACAATGTCTTCAAACAATGAGCAAGGGAAAAAGCAACCTTGCACATTAACAAGAATAGTGAGTTAGTATGCTACTCCTTAAAGATTCTACTTGTGTATATTTTCAAAATATTTTTCCAATCACGCACATAACCTTATCAAACAAAAATTTGGTTGCACTATGGTTCTTAGTAATGGTTTGACTTTGCAAATTTTGCAATCTCAAGAGGGCGAATTCCAATCCAAGTGCATTGGGGTTTTGACACATTCTAAGAATTTAATTAATAAGAGATGCTAAGGAGATCTAATAGCCCAACAAGAAACTACACCTATGGAGATTTCTTCCACAAGGAAATTTGTATAGCGGTTGTTGCTACCATGGAAAAAATGGCTATTACCACTTGAGGTTTCATCCATGTGGTTTACCCAGTAAAGAGAATGTCCACTATGGTTAACCCTCTCTAAAAAGATGACTCACAAAAAGGACCACATGGGGACTTGGCTTAGATTCAAGGATCTGATTTTTTGGTACTATCCAAAAAGGGAGTAGAGCATAATCCTCTAGCCTCTTCACTTCACCCAAACATAGCAAGAAAGTTCATTGACATGCTAAGATTGAAACCACCTTACCAAGGTTCATGATGTCAACAACAATGTCTACCGAGCTCTCTAAGTCAGACCAAGAGAGAACATATTAATCAATGTTGAAGACTAAAATAAGTAAGACCGTGAGATAATAACAATATCCACCCTATCTACAAGGGGTTCTATTGACAAGAAGAGCTTTGTAAGAAACTTACTCTCTCAAAAATGGGACAAATAGTGTTCATAGGGCCTAATTACAATGTGAAACACATATGCAAGAAAGTGAATCTATATTTTTTTTTAGAGCCCAAAATTGAAGTGTGATCTATGAAAGCAAGAAACACTCAAGCTAAACACATGAGAGATTCATTTTATTCCCAAAACTGAAATGTTATAGAGATTGTAGCAACTCATCTTAGTTCCAAAGATCTACAATCCAATGCTATGCTACCTCAGTAATCAAAATCAGGGAAACAATCACAGTAACCATTAAATGTCAGAAAATAGCAAGAAAAAAGTAAATCTAGAAATTTTAAGTCTCTGGTGTCAAAAGTTCACGTGAGATAGTACACAGTGTCGTGCGAGAAAGTAGAAAACCAACGCAAGAAAGTACATAGGGCTGCACAAGAAAATGTCTTTGTCACATGCAAAAATGCTAATGCCAACAAATCTTCATGTGATACAATAGGAAACCTCGTGCAAGACTCCATACCAGAGATGTATGAAAGTACAGAGAGTGCACAAAAATTGTCAGAAAAATAAAATAAAATAATATGAGGCAAGAAATGTAATTTTCAGCCCCACAGTGGGCACCAAAAATGTGTGCTAAAATGTTGACACACTTCTATGAGTCATTAAATCCAAGATTGCTCAAGATTGAGGTCTCAAATGGTGACCCATAGCTCTTTATTCATGGAGTGCAAGGGTTTATAATGGATGCCCTCAGTTTAGACCTAGTTTGTGCCCATGCAAGTACACCATAAAATGAGAGATTCAAAAAGGAAAAGCAAGAATGCTAGTCTCCATGATTATCAAGTATGCATGCAAATGAAAATGGAAGCTATTATATATGATAACAATGCATGAAAGAAAACTAATCTATGAAAGGAAATGCTTATGAAAGATTATTCTATGAAAGGAAATATGAATCTAATCTAATATGCTTGAGTGCAATATTAATCTAAATGGATTCCCATGAAGCATGAGAGAAGAAGACAAGAAAAGAGAAGTTGCAATATCCAAGCTCAAGTGCTCAAGAATCTTCTCCAAAATCATTCTCCAAACCTGTAGCATAACAATACAAAAATCTTCTATCATGTATCAAATGAGAAGAAGAGGGCTCCTTATAAAGGAAAGTGGATGGTCAAGATTAAGAGGCAAAAATAAATGAGAAATGGTGGAGATTAAATCTTGGTTGATCCATGTCCTCAAGATTCTCAAGAGGCAAAATGATGAAAAAGGCCCACCACATAGAAGTATGTGCATTCAAAGTGGAGAGAAAAAGAGATTTTTATTTATTATTTATTTATTTTATTTCCTTTTTCAACACAAAGAGATATTTTAAGTGGGGATTTTATTAAAAGAGAAATTTTATTTTAATAAGATGATTTTATTTAATTAAAAGGGAAGTTTTTCTTTTAATTAAATGAGGCTTAAGATAAAATGATCAAACCTTATGAAATATTAAAATATTTAAATTAATTGCGATTTGATCAAGGAAATTGATTTGAATTGAAAATATTGCAAGACATTGATTCAGGGAATTGATAAATTGATGAATGGGGGCCCAAAGTTTAGGTGACCATCATACGGTGCATACACCAAGTAGAGGATTAATATATATTATATGAAGAAATGATTTTTTGGCAGACTTGGACTCTGCCAGCTAAAGATAAGGATCTACTATGCCACGTATCCAGCTTCTTGGTGATTTTATCTTTAACACAAGACTGCATATCCTTGAGGGAGGGCTCAACAGAGAAGGGTATGCTGAGATATATAACAATTTTATGAGGGCCTCCCCATTGAAAGTCATAATTCTTGAACTAGTTAGGGGGCTGATCCTCCTAACCAAGACATATAGATTTGGATTGGGATAAACAAGCACAAAAATAGTGCAAAAAGGACTGAGTTTGGTTTGCAAATCTTCAAAGTTGTCAACAATGGCTTCAAATAAAATGGCAGTATCATCAGCAAATTGGTAGTTAATAAGATCTTCATCATTAGGGAGAGATATACCTTTTACAACAGGACACATAGAATTATCTCTAAGAATGTAGTACAAGGCCTCTGAGGAAATAAAAAAAAGGCAAGGGCCAAGGGACAACCTCACCTAATGGATCTACCAAGGGGGAAAGAATTAGAAAAAGATCCATTAATGTCAACCTGGGAAAAAGCATCATTAAGAATCATTAAGCATCATATTAACTAAATTGCAGAAGGTACTGGGAAAACCAAAAGCCTCAAGCATCATGGAGATAAAGCTCCATTCCACTTTTTCATAGGCCTTCTTGAATTCCAAGAGAAATATAGTAGAATTTTGTTGAGAGTAGTTGGCCCAATTGATGGCTTCCCAGCTAGTGATAAGATTTTCAAGAATATATCTTCCTTTAATGAAGCCAGTCTGGGTAGAACAAATAAATTTGGGTAGGATATTCTCAAGTTTCACACATGATCTTGGCAAAAAAATTATAGGAAACATTGAGGAGAATGATAGGTCTCCATTTTTTAATGAGATCTTTGTCCCCATCTTTGGGAGTCAACTTAGTGATACCTCTATTGATAGCATTCCCTAGGGAGCCCATCGCAAGGGCTTCCGAGTAGATATCTTGAATATCTTTGCATATCCAACTAATGTTAGCTTTTTAAAATTCCATAGGGAGGCCATCTGGCCCAGGGGACTTGTCATTATTAAGGGAGTTAATGGCTTTTTCAACTTCTTCTAGGGAGATATCTTTAGACAGTAAATCAGCATCAACAGTGGATATCCTTTTAGGGATAAGAGGTTTGCACTGATTTCTAAGGGCAGTGGCCTCCTCTGAATCCTTAGAGGTGAAGAGATTTTTTTAGTAGTCAACAAAGGCCTCTTTGATGTTATTAGGATTAGTAATATCTTTATTATTCACTAAAATCCTTTCTATAGTTTCATTAAACTATGTATTCTTGATAAGGTTAAAGAAAAATTTAGAGCCACGATCACCAAATTGCAGCCAGTGAGCATAAGATCTAATTTTGGTGCCTCTAGTCTAAATTTGTTGGTGCATTATGAGGGATTCTTTAGTAGAGATCACATGAGATATGAGATCATAGTCTGAGGGATTGGCTTGGATATTAGCTTTATCTCTCTAAAGGTCATAAGAGAGATGTTTTTCGATGAACCTATAGTCTTTGGCCCTTTTTTGGCCAATGGTTTTTAACAGATTCTACCAAGAAAGAATGTTCATGTTCCATCTTTCTACGTGGGAGAAGGTGGGAGAGTTGTTCTTGTTGATGTGTCTAATGATGTGGATGGTAGCCAAAATGTCCTCATCTTTGAGAAGACTAGTATTCAAGATAAATTTGGGATTGGAGCCTCTAGTGTGCATGAGAGAATTGCTAATACTAATTCAAGTGGAGATAGGATGGTGATCAGATAGGGCAGTGGAGGTGACAAGGACATAGTTGCCCTAGTTATTGGATAAAAAAGAAAAGAAATTTTTATTCACATAAAAATCATCAAGTCTAGAGTATATTCTAGAGGGACCTTGCTGGAAATTACACCAAGTATGCCATAAGCCAGGATTAGTGTCTTTATTACCAGCTAAGGGGTCAAAAAGATGTTTAGTATTTTTCATTCTATTCCAACAGATTTTTTCCTATTCTTTACAAGCAAATGAGAGACCCCTAATTTTGTCTTCCTGAGATTCAACCATATTGAAATCCCCTAGCACAAACCATAGGATATTGGAGAGAGCAGGAAGCTAATCCCATAGACTCGCTCTCTCCCTAAAGTCATTTGGGGGATAAATAGAACATATGCCAAAGACATTATTATTGTAATTAATAGTAATCCATGTTGCTCTGTTACAAGGGGAGAGGTTATTTCTAGTGAAATAATTCCCCTATTTGGAGTTAACTAGTAATGCAACACAACCCCTGCCTCAGGGGTGATTGGTAGAGTACTTGAGAGCATCCTTCCAAAGCAAGTTAAGGTTGGAGTCAAGGACAAAATTGACAACTTTAGTCTCTTGTAACATCATAAAATCCATGGACTTAAACTAATCAAGAAACCACTTAGTAATAAACTTCCTGTCAGGGGATTCAACTCCCCTTACCTTCCAAGAGATGCAATTCTTGAGGAAACATGGGGAGGGGTAGAACATTGGTCTACAAACCCCTCAATGGTTGTCATAGAAATAGGGGGATATCCCCATTCTTTTTACTGGAGGAATTATTGTTTTTGGAGCCCAAAGGCCTTGCCCATCATTTAGATGTGGGGAGGTCACCTTTGAATTCATCATCATTGTCTGAGATAGTAGGGGACTAGGTATCGACATCCATGGAGTGTTTTGGGGTGATGGGCATGACATCGGAAGGGGGTTTATAGGTAAGGATGACCTCAAGAAAATAGTTGACACTGAGCTATCTGAAAATCTTGTGAGGGAACTTCCAGAAAGGGCTCAAGACAATACAAATGATAGATAGCTCTATGTTGATCACTTCGAAAAGGAGGGAATTAATTTGGAATTCTTGCGAGATAGGGTTGCTTGAGATGGAGGCTAGAAGAGGGTTTAAGGGCTAGGGATCAATCAATGAAGTGTTCTCTTGTTTATTGGCCCTTCTTCTACTCTTTTTGGTCATGGTTTGGAATCCATCATTTTGGGTCATGTTATCAATGGATAAGGAGATGATTGAGAATGAAATAGGGGAATGGACAATAGGGATGGACGGAGAGTTGGAGGTCAAATCGATGAAAGGATTAGATGGCAGCTCTACTTGAGTGGTTTGTTCACTGAGGATTCTAAAGTAGGGCTAGCTGAATTAGTGGAGTTTTGGGGAGGCAAGGGCCTAGCGGGAACTTATTTTTTCTTAATGATGGGGCAATCTATCCTTAGATGCCCTTATCTCCTACATAGGAAACAAGTGTTTAGACCCCTATGGATTTCAATGGGAAAAGAGTAATTGTCCTTAGAGATGTTGATGCACATATCAGGCAGAATCTCCTTACCAGGGCTCAACAAAATAAGGACCCTGGCATCCATATGAGGGACCAATCTAACAGTGTTATCCATACAAATGACTTTACCTAACAGTTCAAGCAATTTGGGAAGAAAGCGCCACACGAAAGGAGGGATTTTCGTAACCAGGATCCATCGAGGGGCTGAGAGGGCAAGAACCTCCTCATGAATGGCCTAGGGAGACCAATTCAGGGCATGAAAGGAGGTAGAACCCACAAACCAATATTGTTTTATAAGAACTTCGGTCTAGGATTCATTCTTAGCAAAAAAGATCACATATAAACCTTTCTGAAATTGGCTACAAAATGAAATATGAAAACCAAGCTTCAAGTTCCAATAGTTATGGAACCAATCATCTAAAAATTTCCTAGAAGGGCATTTATCAACTTCAACAACAGAGAAAAAAATAGTAATATTCCTTAATCTATTCTTTTCCTTCACAATTTCAACAAGCAGTTTCGGATCAGGAGAAATGGAGAAAGGTAATGGAACAACCCCATTGTTCTTTCTGGAATCAGAGGCACCATGAATACTTGCCAAACTAAATCTTGCACTTGCATCAATGGAAATGCCATAATTAGCAACCGCCTAGAAGAAAGATTTGGGTATTGCAGGAGGTGAAGTATTGGTTTCGTGGGAGTAATGATGCTAGGAATGTTAGTCTCCATTAAAACCCTAGGCGTAAATGCAGGGGAGATGGGGGGTACGGCCTTTGCCTAACAACAAAGGGAAGATGGAGAAACAATACTCATGTTAGGAACATTAAAAGAAAAGCATGGAGCAACCACACCTGTCAATTCGCAATCACAGGGAAAACCCAACTGTTGATCACTGCCTTGCATTTTTTTTCCATTTTTCACCACTTTTGTCTTTTTTTGCTCCATTTTTTCGCTCTCGTTTATCATTTCATTCTACTTCGCAAATTGACATTTTTGAAACTTTATCATAAGTTATTATTTTGCTAACAGGTTTGATTTAATAACAACATTTATATTATAAACATTTAGATGATGTTAAGTTCAAATTTTTTACAAGATTAAAATATTATGATTTTCACAGTGAGCCAATTCTAACATAGTTTTGAAAGCTATAGTAATAATCATTTTTGAGATTTTTTATATTTTGAAAAAATTGAACAATTTTTTTTTAAGCAGCCTCTATAATTGAATGCTTAATAAATTCACTATTTAAACCTTTAGATATGTTATAAATAGTAAAATTTTAAATTATATTATAACTATTAGTTAATTTTAATAGTTAATATTATATCATAAATGAGGCACTTGTTAATAAACCATATTCATTATTTTTTCTTTTGTCCATGTATATTTATATTTTTATATTTGATTTTAGAAATGAATATTTTTAATATTATGAAATATTTATTTTCCAAAATTATTTTTTATAAAGAAGGTTTTTTAATGAATATTTTATAATATAATTCATTATTTTTGTACAATTATTTTCTTATATATTTAGTTTATATGGAATTTATATTAAATCATAGTTACTATTATCTATTGTAATAAGTATATTTGTTTATGAATATTTATTATGTACATATAAGATAATTAATATATAGTATTTAGATATTTTATTTAATATATTATTTAAATTAATTATAAGGAGCTATACAATAACAAAATTTGATCGTATGATTATTATTAAAGTTTATATTATATATTTAATTTGACCATTTAGATAAATATTAATTATTATTCTTAATATTATATTTTATTATAATATAAATAATGTAATAATTGTAAAAAATATACTTAATAGCTAAAATGTTATAAATGTTATTAACAATATATGTTACTAGACCTTCTTCACCCCATGAATGGTTGAAGATGGAAGATAATGAGTACCTTATCCCCCTAAGATTTTGTAGTGATGTTCTTATTTCAATTTTCTGGTTTTGAATTATCAGCCTAAGCAGAATGTCAAATTCTAAATTGTTGAATGGTTGAAGTTATTGTTTACTTGATACCTACTAGGGGCATTAGATGACTCTATTTAGGTTTCTTACCATCGTAGCTTAGCTTTAACATGTCTTTGACAATAAAGCTTCAACGAAGTAACTATGTAACTCTTCTAATGTTTTTAATTTCAATACAAACTCTTGGTCTATGCCCCTTATCAAGAAAAATAATATATATTATTTTTAATGTTTATATAACTTAATATATAAAATATATGGAAAACACATTAATCAATCAATAAAATCAAACCTCTCTCTCTCTCTCTCTCTCTCTCTCTCTCTCTCTCTCTCTCTCTCTCTCTCTCTCTCTCTCTCTCTCTCACACACACACACACACACACACACACATACACGCTCATATTGTGTTTTTTTTCATTATTCCTTGCTTTTCTTATTAGTAGGTACTTCAAATATGTCATAGACTTAGTTTTATTATGATTTTATTTAATGTATTAGTCAAGGGATAAAAATGGGTCCTAATTAATTTTATATGCATACTAAAAGTATGGTTGGGAGGCTTCCTCAAAATAATTTACTAAATAAATGCTTTACAAAATGTAGACATAATTTTTTTCTTAAATATTATATTTGCTAAATTTGGTTCTTACTCTATACTTTCATAGTGTAAGGATGACAACAATTCAACTCTACAATTAACATAATTTGTAAATTTCATATTAAAAAAATATTTTGTCAAGTAATTAAATACGTCGAATCAAAGGAAAGAGATAAGATATTATATTTTATCACAATATAATGTAAATGAACCAAATAAAATGATAAACATAAAATAAAAATATCTTTACAATAGATCATATATGGTCGAATAAAATGTGAACATAATACATAAACATGAAGAGCATCATGAGATGAACTACTAAAACGTATAGCACTAAAATAAAAAATAGGTGAGAAAATTTTGGATGGGTCTTCTACCATACCATGAAGTAGTTACACTTCCTTAGAAGCTTCAATGACATGAAAGATACCCATCAAGAATGATGAAATATAATAATGTATTACTCATATGAGTAATGGAATTTTGTATAGCATGATATATCTAGATCTGAATTTCTAATAGAAAGATATCATGAGAACATAACATGCATCCATCATAGATACAAATAAACAATTGAAAATCCTTGCTTCACTATCTTTTAAAGATCTCATTTTCATTTCAAAAATATTATTGCAAAAAAGATAGGCATAACATGAATTATCTCCATCAGGGTCTCCTGCTTTGTCTCTATCACTTCCATAAGGCTATCTGCCCTCCGCCCCAACATCCCCCAGTTATCATAGAGGTCACCCAAGAGGATTCCCCTTCGAAAAGATCACAAATAGGGACCTCATATCCATTCCCTTTTACCTCCATTCCATTGAAAGCAATATCTTGTTTATTAGGGAAACCCCTAAAAAACCAACCCTTATTCTCCATTAGGGTCTCCTGCTCTGTCTCTATCACTTCCATAAGGCTATCTACCCTCTGCCCCAACCTCCCCCAATTATCATAGAGATCACCTAGGAGGATTCCCCTTCGAAAATTGAAAATCCCACTCATTCCACCTCCCACTCTATCCATGAAATCCAGGAGACAGATCTTGTCCCTAAAGATTATAAAAGCCGCAAAAGATGTGTAAAAAACCCTTTCAAAAGGGGGAAGGAGCTTGAGGAATCCCATGTCTCTGAGTCCTTAGATAAAAATATTTGAAGGAGTCTGACAATACCCCTGAGACTGAAAGAAAGCTAAAAAAATGGAGGATCTTGGATAGCCAGGTCAAGTTAGAGGTGGACTTAGGGGGCTCTAGTCATTGTCGGTCTAATAGAATTGCTAAGGAGCAGTGAAAAACCAAAATCAAGGAAACGACTTCGAAGGAGAAGTCCCTATTAGAAAAAGACTCCCAAACCACTAGGTTGATTAAGGGATCTTATGATGATCACCCGAGTCCAAATAGGACTGGTACCACTCCCCTCATGATCATCAAACTAGGTCCCTAACTATCAAGCACAACTCTGTGCCTTTGGATGACAAGGACAGGTTTAAGGGCACCCTTAAGCTAAAGTTGTCTAATTTGGACAATGAGATAGCTATCATAAAATAGGACATGCAGGAACTCAAGCACCACATTATGATGACTAACAAGTTTTCCCTTAAGGTCATGCATTCTTCAACTATGACCCTTTGCACCGTGCAGGAAAAACTAGCTAGTGGCAAACTTGAGGCTAAGAAAGACAATAAAGATCTATCCATGTTCTTGCAGGAAGAGTGGGCCATGACCCTGATGTCCAAACATTTGGGTGGGAGATCCTAGCTACTATTGTTGTCATGAGGTTTTTATTTTTTATTGGGCATGGCCCTAAGTTCTCTATGCTAGTTTCTTGTTTTAAGGTTCATCCTCCTAGTTCGTGGTCTATCCCTATGTTGCATGATATTGTTAATTTAATTGCTATTACTTGCTAAAGATACTCTGGTTCGATCTTTTCGAAAAGAACTATTTTTTTTTTTTTTTATAGAGCCAGATTAGACCTTTTTTCTACTGATAAATTGCTGATGAAATGCTCTAGACTAGTGTTGTTAATTTGTCGTTAATGTGCTTCTAGTCCTTCTGTACCACATTCCAATGCCCTCTTGCTTCTTTTATCTATAAAAAACAAGAATTATCTCAATGGTAGAGAGAGAACACAAGGATGCATTCAAGTATGCATATGCATACAAGAAAAAAAAATAGGATTATATAAGAGTTCATTCAAGGATACAAATACATTTTCATATGCCTATCTACATGTTAACTATCTAAATTGAACACATCTACATACATAATTATTCTAGAAAGATATACATTATCACACTCATATACTCTATTATAAGAAATAGGTTATTCCATGAAAATAATGGTAGCTCCCATCTTATACATCTAATATCTTTCTATAATATTCAATCATCTAAATTTATAATTTCTTCCCTTGGATGATTTGACCTTTATAAGAAATTTAAGGATTCTAAGACTTAGAAAGATATAACATTTAAATCAAGCATCCCTTAATTCCTATTTATTAAATCAAGTTTAATACAATCTAATCCAACATAAGGAGCTAATCTCATTCTAAAGCCTTAGGCTTTATGATTACTGGTGCATTCACAAAAAACATACAGGTTATAACTATTTTCCAAAAGAAAAAATGTTTTGCATATCATTAAATTTCATTCATGGAGGTTCTAGCACACAATAAAGGAACCATTTGGTTGTAATTATTCAAAAAAGCCATATTTTATGTTCAGGCATTACATGATAAAATAAAACCATATCTTGAGAGACTTCTTGAAGCTCTTTACATATGACGTGACATTCACAACTTCATTTACATAGATAATATGATCTATTGAGTTGGGCTTGACCTCGATGTAAATTCATTTCAAAATACTTACACATCAAAATCAATTTATATAGTAAAACATGTAATCACTAAAAACTAATAAGTACACTCGATGACAAAAACATACTTATAGATCTTACGTTTATTTTAGATGGTGGCTATGAATAGTATCTTTTTATCTAATATTATGCCTACCATATCCATAAAAAAAATAACTCATAGGTATAACAAAATTGATATAAATTAGAGTAGAAAAGGCACATAGGAAAAGTGACACAATCCACAATAAAAACCTTGATGGAGCCTCATTTCTCAACAATTATATAACATATACCATTCCACACATGAATATCAAAATTACATTGGACAATAAAACCTAATCTACCTTAGCCAACATGTTTATACACTGAACTAAAGTATTCATCCTAAATGATATAAACCAATTGAGAACTTTTAATGAAAATCACCATGGGAACTAAATCATATACTTCATATCTACATGTGAATCACTTATTAAGTAGGGAATAACTAGTACCAACCAAAAACAATAGTTAGTTTAGGTGATCCTACCAGAACCTCAATTAAAATTCATTAAAAAGAAATCAAACACCTTAGACACTATAACATGCTAAAGTAGATCATTAAGCATTATTATAAACCCCTATCTGCAGCTCTCCTTGACAAGTTTACGGTCTACAAGGAAACCTTCCAAGGATCATATAAACCAATTTTTGAACTAAAAAATTAAAAATTTCCAATCATTAAAAGAAAAATCACTGATCAACTATGGTAAGTGTTATACACTGAGTTTGCACCCTTGTTTCAAGCTCTCATGGTCTTGATAACTTAATATAACATGAGAATCATCTCAAGGTTGTGGGACCTTTGCTAACCTAGATGAAACCTCGAGGTTCTAGGCTGGTTCCTCTTGGATTATCACCTTAGTTTTATCTTAATAGGAAAGTAAATCTTTGAGGGGAAAGGGATAGAAGGAGTGCATGAAAGGGAAATGATTGAAAGAAAACTACCTACTGGATGATGCACCAAAAATAGGGTTTGGATCTCAGTATAGAGGGATGAAATCAATGAAAGACCTAGGTCTAGTAGATCACAACTTACTGAATAGGCTTGTATAAGTATTTCATAAGAGGGCTTGAACATTAGACACAACCTATGACCTGCAAGCAGACATTCTCTTCAGCAAAAGGGCACAGGAATGAGACAGAATGACAAGGGGCTAAGGAATACCCACTAACTCACTCAAATCAGATCAAACATAGTAGTACACATATAAGTTGAGAGTAAGAGGGATCAGGAACCCTAAATATCATTGAGAGCATTCATAAACCTTAATCCAATAAGAGAATGCAAACAAGGAAGCACAGGGACATGAAGGATTGTCACAAACTGCTCTGTAATATTTGTATTATCAATGGGAATTTATAGAATGTGAGAAACCAGAGGGCAAGAAGAAATGGCATAGATAGCTTCCCAAGAAAGAGTCTTTCTTCTTTACAAAATGTGAATTCTGAGCACTAAGGCTCCAAAAAAGAATTATATACAACACTCACTGCATGCAGGCAGGAGTAAAAAATTAACCAGGGTTACAGATTTTAAAAATTAATATCAAACCCTAGGGTACTGATCAACCAAAGTCAAATCTGATCATTAATATCTTCCTGCAACATCATGGTCAATTAGATAAATGACCTTGGGTACCCATCCCTATACTACAAACAACTTGCAGACAAGCAACTTGGACTCATCAGTTTTCTTGCACAAAAGTCTCACCATGAATCCTAACTGGTACCCTGCTGGGACAAAGAATCAACCCCTGATGGCCACCTAGACTTCTTCATCATCTTCACAACCTACAACCATCCTGACGACATCAATTTTTAGCTACCCGCACCTGCAAACATCTCCCTCAGAAGAATGCCCGCCAAAACTGGCTGCACCGCTTTGAAATAGCACTGGTCGCATGATCGCATGGCCACAAAAGCCTTCATGCGATCATGCAACAAGCCTCATTGAATCTGCAACTCTTCCATGCAAGACACCTGGCCCACAAGGTCCATCACCTTAGTCTGATCCATGATAGCACCACAGGAAACACCCTTAGAATCCAATGGTGGTCGCATGATCGCATGGGATCGAAAGATCCCATGTGAACATGTGATCACCATAGATCTTTCATCTACAGGGGCCATGCTATATGTCTGGGCCACCGCAGACTGGACACATCACCTCTAGAGGACCCACCGATAGCTCTTTGTTGCACTTGCACCATTGTAGATACTCTAGACCCATGAGCCACTGAGATCACATCGGGTGGTTGTCGCATGATCTCATGGAATCAGAAGATTCCATGATATTATGCGACAACCCTCAGATCTTCACCACATTAGCACCACAAGCTTTAGGCCCACTAGAAAATGTTCATCACTAGCCGGCCAATGAAACACAAACACATCACCAAATTGTAGGCTCCGATCAGTGTGGTTAACGGCTAGTCGCATGTTCGCATAGCCTAAAAAGGGACTATGCGATCATGCAACAAACCACTAGCTTTCTTCAATAGGACCATCAATGATTAGTTGCATGGTCACATAAGGGGAAAATAACTTATGCGATCATGTGACAACCCGCATAACAGCTTGCCGAAAACCAACTGGGTCCCAATTGTTGGAGTTGTGCACTTATGAAATGAATGCCACTAGAGGAAGAAGTGTGAAACATGAGGGGTCGAAAACATAGAGGGTTTCTAGAGTGAAGGTCATAAACACACTGGGCTTTCAGGGGGAAGGTCAAAAACATAGAGGGTTTTCGACACTGAACATTTTGGAGAACTGTGACCTGAGCATTTCCTGCAACCATTCAAACTTGAAAATCTCTAAGGGCTTTGCAAATTAAGTGATGCAATCTGAAATGGGGCAAGGTGACACATCAAAGGACATGGGGTTCAGAGTGCAAAGCATAAAAACCTATAGATCAACTTCGCAAGTAAAACAAGATGCAGTAGGAACTAGACATTTGCATAGGCCAGAATTGAAAGATGGGAAATTTTGGGTAATAGTAAGCACAAAGCAAAACCCATGTATATTTTGCATAGCACTGACCAAATTATTTTTTTGATAAATAGTTCCTTTTCTATTAATAAAATATTAAAGTTAGATATTCACAAAAAAGGGGTCGAGGGACAAAGAAATCACCCTGCAAAGTTCACATGGCAAAGCTGGAAATAGATAACAGCTATTCATAAAAAAAGATAGGCATAAAGCCTTTAAGTAGCAAGGGCAGTTCTAGAAGGAGGAGGATCTATATCATCAAAACCCCACACATCATTGGGGTTAATAGTGTTGGAAATATTCAAGACTAACCAAGTTACTGAGAGGGGAGGGGTGAATCAGTAACTTCAAAACTTTTAACAAATTCAGATCTTAACCATATTCCAAATAACATTTACATCAATAAGCTAATTGCATGCATGAGTAATAGAAAGAATAAAAAATTCATAACACTTTGAACACAGAGATTTGGTGACCTAGAAACCTTCCAAATAAAAAGTAAAACTGGGGTGGGGATGATACCCATAAAACTTTAATACTACAGTATAAAGTTTGTCAGTTAAGGCTTACAATGATCACTTCTGATGATCTTCCCTATTAGGAGCAATAAGGACTGCTAGGCCCACCTTGCTAGAGGATTTACAAACATACAAAGAAGTATGCACTCGGTTAAGAGATTTTACAAAGACTGTTAAGTCTACCATGTTAAAGGATTTTAAGCTGATTCACCTGTTAGGATGAAACAGTAGATCTCTTACTTGCAATTGTACTTGTTGATTGAGATTCTTTAATGTACTGATCACCTTCTATGATGGATATATCTTTGCTACTCCTTATACTATTCTTGCCCTTTGTAATTTTCTTATCTCTACTTTTTTTCTCTTTTTCACACTTCTCACTTCTTTTTTTTTCACATTGGCTATGATACAAAACAATGTTTATATATCAATCCAAAACAATTATAAAATAATTACAAAGTTGGTTCTCAAACAAGCTAACACAAATATTACTAAGTCGGCCCAAATATAGTTACTTGGTTACTGCAAACTAACTCAGTGACTTTCTGATACTCGGCATCCACTGTGTTGCTTGGCATCATCATGCTCTTGGTAGAAGTGGAGGCTCGGTCCATACTAACCACTCAGTTGTAGTTTTGAACTTGGTATATACTGGAGACTGGGTAGATATAGTGTCACTCGGTAGAAACTAAATTCCCTATTTACCACGCTGGCACTCGGTAAACACTGCTCATTTCATCACTCATCAATGATAACTCGGTAAGCACTATGAATCTTGGTCTATTCGATAAACACTATTCTGTCTGCTCGGTAAACACTATCATGTCTGCTTAGTAAACACTGTCATGTCTGCTTGGTAAACATACAGAGTTTGAATTAGTGTTATCACTAATGACAAACATACTTAATGCCAACAATCTCCCCCTTTGGCATTAGTGACAAAAACACTTATTGCCCAAAAAATCATGCTGAATCTATTTTTGATTTTTCAAAAATTTATCTTTGTCATACTGTTGTATATACATTTCATGTCTCCCCCATACAGTATATATACAAATATCTTATTTCACCTCATACTTATATTTCCTATTTCTCTCATATACTTTCTCCCCCTTTCATATCTCACATATCTTATATACTTTCTCCCCCTTTTTGACAATAATGCCAAAGGTGTATATACAAATATTTTACATGGAGATGCCAAAGTGTGAGAGAAATGCTAGAGTTCTATCCAAATTTTCTTACAAAATCTTGCATGAATGGAATCCTCCTCCTCCTCCTCCTCCTCCTCCTTCTGAGGAGGAGGAGGAGGAGGAGGAAGGTTTTGTTTCCACTAGGTTTTCCTTATTTCTCCTTTTATAAGAGATTTCATTGTGCATGGGTACCTCATCATGGCTTGTTATTGGGACTAATATCTTTGATGTCCACCTAAGCTATTGCCATGCCCAAAAATTAGGGCAAAGCACATCAACATTTTTTTTTTAAAGGAAAAAAAGACAACTAAGATAACACAGTAAGGGACACTCAAAAATAACAAAATGCACAACCCAACACAAGTGAAATCTCAAGAGGTATCATGGAATAAGCTAGCTTGCCAATATCCACTGATTGTTAACTATGTTAGTTAACTTGAAACCCTAACTAGGTCTCTAAGAAACCCTAATAGGGTTCAAACCAAGCGATTAATAAAAAGAGACA
>BSBK01009456.1:100000-102500 GCA_027943335.1 Chamaecyparis obtusa | reverse complement strand
GATGGCTAACCTCCTCCTTTGTTAGCCATGATGAATTTTCAACAGGTCATCCTTTCCACTTGACCAGATATTCTTCATATGCCTTGTTTCTTGTGCTTCTGCCAACACGACTGTCCAGTATATCTTTGATCTCCTTAGTGTCTGAACTAGTTGCTGGAATACTCCACTGTGCTGCTGTGATGGCATCTTCAACACCTCTTTCATGATACTCTGTCAGATCTGAAATATTAAACACTGGTGAAATATTTAGCTCAGTAGGCAATTCTACCTCATATGCATTTCCTGAATCATGCTTCTTCAATATCTTACATGGTCCAAACTTTTTCATTTTTAGCTTGTTATATGTACCAACTGGAAACCGCTCCTTCCGCAAATGAACCATGACTTCATCACCAACCTAAAATTCCTTATACCTCCTTTTCTCATCTACCTTAGCCTTATACTGTGCGTTCATCTTGGTAATATGCTTCCTCACCTCCCCATGGATGTTCTTCAAGTGTTCTGCAAAATCCTCAGCTTCAGCACTACTTATTTCTCCTTTATCTATCTTTCTCAATTCAGATGCATTTCTTGGACTACTTCCATATACAATCTGAAATGGTGATTTACTAGTGCTCCTATTGACAGAATTATTGTATGCAAATTCCACCTGTGGTAAAATCAAATCCCATCCTGTTGGCTTATCTCCAACCAAACATCTCAGCAGAATTTCCCAAACTTCTATTCACCACCTCTGTCTGTCCATCAGTCTGTGCATGATGTGATGAACTGAACTTCAAATCTATTTTCAACTTCTTCCACAATGTATGCCACGAAATATCCAACAAACTTAGTGTCCCGATCTAAAACTATGGTCTTTGGTAAAACCATGTAGTCTCACCACTTCTCTGAAAAACAATTCTGCTATATGAACAACATCATTAGTCTTCTTGCAGGGAATGAAATGTGTCATCTTTGAAAATCTATCAACCACTACAAAAATTGAATCATGTCCCCGCTGTGTCCTCGGTAAACCAAGAACAAAGTCCATACTGATATCCTCCCAAGGCTTCTCTGGTACAGGTAATGGCTGATACAACCCTGTATTCTACTTCACTCCCTTCACCATCTGACATACTCTACAACTCTGTACAAAATTTTTAACATCTTGTTGCAATTGTGGCCAATAATAATTTTCGCTAACCAAACCAAGGGTTTTATCATGACCAAAATGTCCAGCCAATCCTCCGCTATGCTTCTCCTTGATGAGATTCTCCCTCATAGAACTTCGTGGAATGCACAACTGACTCCCTCTGAATAGCATATCATCTTGGATGATGAAATCAACCATTTTGTCCTGTCTAGAGTAACAGGTTCTGTACAAGCTTTCCAAGCTTCACCAAAATCAGGATCCTCTGGATACAAATTCTTGAGTTCCTTGAACCCAACCACTTCAATCTGCATTTCTGTCAACAATAGTTGCCTTCTACTAAGAGCATCTACAACACTGTTAGACTTTCCACTCTTATGTTTCAAAACAAATATATAACTCTGCAAAAACTCAACCCATTTCAAATGCCTTTGATTCAATTTTCCTTGACTATTCAAATATTGCAAAGCTTTGATGATCAGTATACAAAACAAACTCCTTAGGAAGCAGATAATATCTCCACTTCTTTAATGCCTGAACTATAGCATAAAATTCCTGATCATAAACATAATATTTCCTCTTGGCATCATTTAACTTCTCACTGAAATAAGCAATAGGTTTACCTTCTTGTCTCATAACAGTTCCTATTGCAGTACCACTAGCATCACAATCTACTTGAAACACCTTATTAAAATCTGTAAGTGCTAAAATAGGTTGTTCTGTAACTTTTTGTTTCAACAATTGAAAACTCTTTTCTGCCCCATTAGTCCACCTAAACTCTTTTCTATCCCCTCTCATTGTTTCAGTCAAGGGTCCACAAATACTGCTAAAATTTCTGATAAACTTTTTGTAAAAGCTAGCTAGACCATGAAAAGATCTTACCTCAGTAGCACTCCTTGGAGTAGGCCATTCAAGGATAGCTTGTACCTTCTTTGGGTCCATTTTTAGACCTTCTGCTGAAACTACAAATCCCAAATACACTAACTCTTCTTCGTAAAACTGCACTTCTTCAAATTAATCAACAATTTCTCATCTCTCAACTTCTCAAACACCATACGAATATGCATCATATGCTCATCCAATGTCTTACTAAAGATCAAAATATCATCTAGGTAAACAATGACAAACTTACTCAGAAATTCTTTCAGAACCTCATTCATGAGCCGCATGAAAGTGCTCGGTACATTGGTTAGACCAAAAGGCATGACTAACCACTCATACAGTCCTTCCTTTGTCTTGAAGGCAGTCTTCCATTCATCTCCTTCTCTGATCCGAATTTGGTGATATCCACTCTTCAGATCTATCTTTGAGAAATACACAGCTCCACTCAAACAGTCCATAATATCATCCATTCGTGGCAATGGAAACCTA
>BSBK01009456.1:2500-92500 GCA_027943335.1 Chamaecyparis obtusa | reverse complement strand
CACAGCCGACTGTTAGCATTTTGAGTTGCAGTTATATTCTAATGTTGTAAAGGATATGTGCCTATTGTAGTTATGTTTCTAACATGTAAATATGTTTGTTTGTAAATACACTTGAGCCAATTCAATTGGAAGCATTGTATGTAATAGGTTTAAGAGCTGACCTAGTTGTTTGTTTTGTATGCGCATATAAATATGAGATGCGCCCATTGTAATTATTATGGAAGTTGATATAGAGTTGTGATAAGCACAACATAAGTGTCCAAAGAGACTATAAGATGTATTAGAGCATTGGAAGAGGTCAAAGCATCAATGCATTAAAGGAACTGATCTAACAATCAGTGTCACTGTGACAATTCATCCAGCAGATATAGTGTGTATCTGAGATCAGAAAGTTGTAGCCTTCACCACTTGGGAAGTGAGCTCTAGGATAGTACATCCACTCCCCTAATAGGGACTATTGTAAAAGACTCCTAATAGGGTCTGACCCTTAACAAGGTCTATTGTACTTAATGCATTGTGAAGCAACTCCTAATATCGTTAAGGATCTTCTAACAAGGATCATAAAACACTAGTATAGAATATTAGTGGGTGTCAATTCCCATTGGGGTTTTTACCTATTTGAGTTTCTCTGTAACCATATTGGTGTTATGTGTTGATTTCATGTTTCATGTTTATGTGGATGTTCATTTTAGTACTTAAGCATTTAACTTCAGTTTAAAGCTTAAGTGAAAAGATAAAATACAATGAACACTGATTCACACCCCCCCCCACTCTCTCAGTGTTCCCATTCCTAACAATTGGTATCAAAGCTCTAGTCCTTAGCAAAGAAGTTTAACCACTTGAGGAGATCATGGACAAAGCATAAATGAAACATCTGAAAAGAAATCTGGAAGCTGCTCTTGTAGACCTTGAGAAATCTTAAAGGGAAACTGAAGAACTAAAAGAAAAACTTAGTGATGCTAAATTAGTCATCAAAAGGATAAGAAATGGTTTGAAAAAATGCTCTACTAGTGATCTAGGAATAATGGTCAAAAATTTGAATGAAGAAAATGCATCCTTGAAAGAACAACTTGAAGAATTTGATGATAAGCTGACTAACAATCAGGAATTCTATGATGAATAGGTCAAGGAGAACCTTCAACTAAATGAATAATTGAGGCAAGAAAACATGGAAATCTTGGAGCTAAGGAACAAAAAAGAAAGTTTGGAATCTGAATTGAAAGATGCTAAGAATCACATTCATAAATTACACACTAGTTCTGATTTGATAGAATCTTAGTTGTATGCAAGAAAAGCTAAAGGAGACACTAGCTGCATTAGATACAATGAAGCACAAAATCAGATTGACAACATGCAAGAAAGAATGAAAGCACCAGAGGGCACCTCAGATACTAAGGAGACTAGAAGTCAAACTAAGGATCATATTAAACAACCTAATAATGAGTGCAAGCCAGTATACCACACTTGTTATGCATGTAACAAGCATGGTCACATAGCAAGGAACTGTACAAAGGTAAGAGCTTTCAATGGTTACTGTTATTCATGCAATAAATTTGGTCATAGAGCTATGAATTACAAGACAAGTCAAAAGAATAGGACTCATTATAATCAAAGAAATTAGAATCAGTCAAATGTAAGAAGTTCTCAGAATGTTACATGTCAGATATGTAACTATAATGGTCGCTCAACTAAACAATGTAAAATGGTGACTTGTGTCAATGTGCCAAGGAATATAAGGCCTCCAGTCATTTGTCACTCTTGTAACAAGGTTGGACACATCTCAAAGTTTTTTAGATCAAGGACGTAAGGTCAGGAAAGCCCTAAAAATCTTGTAGAACCAATTTTGGATCCCGAAGGAGAAGTTAATTTTGTGATATCTTCAGAGGATGTGAGCTTGATTTAGTCAGAAGAAAAGAAGGACAAGGTTGATGAGTATGTATTGGAGACATCCACAGTGGATGCACCCTCTACATCTAGATGAATGGAAATCAAGGTCATAGGGGGAGCTAATTCAACTCTAGCCCCCTGAGCATCTGGTCTACTCACTCTCAGAGTATACACCTTTGGACTTAATCTTTTGGAGACTAGAGGAACCTTCGTGCAAGAACACACTAGCTAATTGTTTTTAGAATGAAAGTTAGAAATTTCCATATGACAGCCTGGTTTACGTGACAAGCATTAATGGTAGAATTTCTACTTTAAAGTACGTGCATAAGTTAGAAGATCTCTCATTTCATTTGAATTGAGAAAATTTGGAGAGAAGAAGAGCCCTAGCAGCTGATTGAGAAGGATTGTAGTTTGATTCATCAAGTGACCTACTATCTATTTGATCAGTTGTGGAAACCCTAGTTCATCACACTGATTCAAAATCTCTTGGAAACCTTTGAGGATGCATTATACAAGTAAGTGATGGCTACTCCTATAGTATTTGATGTTGCAGAAAATAAATGATATGTCTTTAAGAGACATCCATTTAAATCAACACTAGATGACCTAGAAGGAGCATTCTCCCATATGCCTATGGGCGTTATGCATGTTGAGGACATTAGGGCATACATCTACTATAAGAAAGAACTAGTAGGATTAGACAAATTAAGGGCACACATGGAAACTATTTTAAAACCAGAAAAAACCTTCATGGATGAGTATGCGCAGTGGAATAATCACCCTATAGTAGAGTATGCTATGACATATGAGTTCTATGAATCAGAACAGATTAGGATTCTACTAAGAAGAATTCATGATGACCTATTTTGGATAGGTGAACTACTGGTTAGAATTACTGGTGACCTAAATCATGAGATAATAGGCCTATCAAAGAAAGGCGTCATTCTTCTAGTGGGAAAACATGTGAGGAAAATTGTTGAGCAGACTTGAAAATCAGGAAGTGATAGGTGTGGTATGACTATAGAGCCTATTGAGAAAGATGACATCAAATTGATGTCAATGATACTTGGATATAGGTTTCAACACACAAGAAGCGTAAACAATGTGTCTGCGGCCACAATTCTTGCAGCCATAAGAATTGTAAATGAGAATGGAGAGTTCAAACTATGTGAAATCTTGTGCACACAGCTAATTGATAACATCAAGGTACTCAAGCATGATAAGACCAAGATATTCAGACTTGGGTCTTTGATCATTTATATGTACCTCCATATTGTTGGAAATGTTTCAAATTCATAGCTTGACAAGACTATTCCTACTATGCCATAGATATCCTTCAAGGCATCTATTGAGAGCACTCTAAGAGACTACATGAAATTGGAGTTGAAAACATTCAGGGCTAAGATGTAGATGAGGTATAGAATTCCAGAGAAGAAAGTTGAAAAGTACAAGGATACTATTTGTTTTATGGTTGAGACTGATACAACATGCATGGAGGCTCCTGAACCAAGGACAAAGTGGATTCATCCACTTGGATATGAAGTTGATGAAAAAGTCTTAGAAGCATATGCACAAGTATTTCTTTCAACCCCTAAAGACCCTAATGAGCCAAGATGGGGAACCTATGAGGAGAAAACAAGAGAAGTTGATGCAGTGTTAAACAGTACTGCAACAAAAAGAAAGGTTGCTAAACTTACCTCAGAGATCTTGAGAATTCATGGAGTGTCTCAAGAAGACCTAGACAAATCAAGGGAACAAAAGATTTCTTTGGAATTAGAGAGCGTAGATGCAGCAAAGGCAGAATTAGATGATCCTAAGTTGAAGAAGGTGAAGATAGAAAAATCTGATGAATAGAAGGTTCAAACTGATGTTACTCCTTCTATGCCCAAAGAAACCATTGACCTTACTGCTCCTCTTGAGTATAAGGAAATTCCCAAGAGGAAGAAAGAGATCAACATTGGTCATCAATCCTCAAGATTAGAAAGGAACAGAAAGAACTCACAAGCACCTCTTAGAGTAAGTTTTAAACCTAGTCTCGGTGTGCTAAATGCAAGAATAATTGATGAAGGTAGAATTGATCAAGTAGGAAAGTTTTATGAAAAATATAGTGAGATAGATAAATCAAAGATACATGGAATGATAGTCAAACACATGTTGATGTTCAAGAAGATAGTCTTGGAACTAAAGACCATGATTCCTGACAATGTATGGAATATCTTAGAATTTCAAAAGAGACAAGCTCTTGAAGAAGATCTAAGGATAAGGGAAAAGACTCTTGATGATACCCTTCCAGTATGTTCCTTAGAAGAGAAACCCTTGTTGTTAGACTTGGTGAAGCCACATCTCAGAACAAAGTCAGGGACCCTATACATAATGGACAAGAACTATAATCTTGTTGCAAAAGAAATAGAGAAGGCATTTGAAAAGTTTTTCATGAATAGGCACATGTATCCATCTACTGTGCCTACAACACAAGTACCCTCAAAGGAAGTTAAGCTGGAAGAGCCCACTAATGTATCAGTGATAGGTCCTCAGGACTTAGCACCTATAGTTGAAACACAAACAAAGGTAGATAAGTTTGCGCCCATGACAAAGTCCCTAAAGGACAGCACCATTATCATTGATAATGTAGAGATAGCCATCGTAGCCACTAACACTGAGTTGGACAACTTTGAAGAAGTTTTTATGAGCACACAAGAAGCTAAAATACAATTCTCCCAATCCAAAAGAAGTAATGATTGAAGATATGACAAAAGTGGAAGAAGGAAAAGAAAAAATAGAAAAAGGAGAGGAAAAGAAAGAAAAATAAAAGATGGAAGAAAAGAAAGAAGAAGGAAAAGAAAAAGAAATAGAAAAAGAAGTAGAGAGAAATGAGCCATCAGTTGAAGTGATCAAGGTAAAAGAGGAAGTTATGGATAGTATTCTTATCACTCCACTTCCCTCAGCAACATTGTTGTCAAGTTTGACACCTGACTCAACCAGTTTGGATTCATGGGGAGAAGAAGACCTGATTAAGTTTAGCATCTTAGACATGGAGAAGGCCAAGGAGAAACAAGTGGTGAGAAATCCCCTCCTTGTAGAATCAGTGAACATTCTGAATAGCTTGTTACTAGCAGACAAGAAAGTTTCCAAGGTACACTCCATGGATGATGTCAGCTCAGTGATTTCATAGTTCAAGAATAGTTTCTCTAGCCTAGAAGAATTTGCATATTTAATTGCAGAAGAGAAGTACTTGAAGAAGAGATTGAGTGAATTGGTTAGCAATTATACACTTGACCTGAGCTCACTAAAGGCTGGTCAAGAATCCTTGAATGAGTTTGTAGCAAAGGGAAGAAAGATTATTTCTAACTGTATGGGGTATGTGCAAGATCGTGGTATGCCAAACTAGGCCCTTAAGTGGCAATGAAAATTCAGAAAATCAGGTTTAGGCAAGTTGACATAAAAAATTGAACAAGTTATAAATATTATATGAAAAATATGTAACAAGAGAATATGTAGAAAATTTAATTTAGTTTCTAAGATACTAGGCCTTTTTTGAAAAATAATTATTCTATATGTTGAAAATTTAAAATTTCAACGTATTAGTATAAAAATTTCAGGAAAAAAATAAGTAGGTGTATGTCTGACCACCTTAATCACAATCAAATAATAATATTTTCTTACAAGATTCAACATATAAGTAGTAGACTCACATACATATGTGACACATATTTTTTTTTAATTTTTTATTAAGTAAATAATTAATTATGATTTTTCTTCTACAACTTTTCCAGAATACAAAAACTCTTGTGTTTGACCAAGTTAACTTAGTCTAAACTTTATCAAATTGAATTTTTTTTTTAATTTTTCTTGTAGTAGGAAAAGTATAGAATGTGACACGTGTTTTTGATTTTAAAAATGTTATACAGTTTGAAAGTTATAGCTATTTTTCAATAAGTCTATCAATCAGGACTAGAAAGATAACAAGTAGGTGTATGTCTGACCACATTAAACAACATCAAATGATAATATTTTTATATAAGATTCTAGATAAAAGTAGTAGACTCATGTTCAAATGTGATGTATATTTTTTTGTATTTTTTTTCCAAGTAAATAATTAATTATGGTTTTTTTGCTACAAATTTTCTTAAATATAAAAACTCTCATGTCTGACCACCTTAAGTTAGTCTAAATTTAATCAAATTAAAAGAATTATTTATTATTATTGTATTAGGTGAAGCATGGAATGTGATATATATTTCAGATTTAAAAAAATTTATATTTTTTGAAAGTTATAGTTGTTTTTCAAAGAGTTTATCAATCAAGACTTCTTTTTCACATCGCCACTCTTTGGCATACCATGATCCAACACATACCCTATGAAGCAGGACATGTTGATAAGAGACCTATACAAAAAGATACAAGAGGTTGAAGCTATGATAGAGAGCATAAGGAAATTAGTGGAATATCCATCTATTGATGTGAACATGTGTAATAATGTCTACCAAGGTCAGGTAGATAAGATTGAGAAGGTAGAAAAAGAAATGACCAAGATAAGGGCTATGCAGACTCAGCTAAGGAATTCTCTTGCACCCTCATTAGACATAATTAATCAGAATATAAAGGAGATTGATGCCACCATGGTAACATATGATCAAGGGCCTAGTGTAGATTTGGAAAATATGGAGAAGCTACAGTATGCATTATGCGCCCATCTATAGATTGTAAATTCTCTGATCACATTTTGGAAGGAGATCCAAAACCTGCAAATAGCATATCCGGATGTTCTATCACAATAAGTTGTTGTATATATAGTTTTGAAGAACCTTTTTCATTAATGTCAAGGGGGAAGTATGTATATAATATGGTATAGATATGTATAAGGAGATATACGATAGAAAATTATGTATAAGGGAGTTAGAAGACAAAAGCTTTTTGTATTAAGGAACAGTTAGAAACTTGGCCATATTCCTTTGTTGCCATCAATGAAAAAGGGTGATCTTGTTGGAAAGTTGGATATACTGATGTATATGACTTAGTATAGTGTTGTCACTATGGGAACAAAGTCATATAGTAGTTTGGAGTCAATGAACTTGATGAGAAGATTAGAAATCAGTTAAGTATTGAAGACTATATAGTATACAGAGTACCTAAAGCTCAGAGCATCATCGCACATGCGTATGACCGAGTTTTGGTATGCACCCTAGAAGATAAGGTGGTTAGACTATATTCATGCTTAGCCTATGAGTGCATGATCAGATATGCAAGTATGAGAAAGATACAAACAGTTGAAGTTACATAGCTAGTGTGTGCCAGAGAAGAACAAAATAAGGAGTTGATTGTTAGCATTTTGAGTTGTGATTATATTATAATGTTGTAAAGTCTATGTGCCTATTGTAATAAGGTTTTTGACATGTAAATATGTTTGTTTTTAAACATGCTTGAGCCAATTCAATTGGAAGCATTGTATGTAATAGGTTTAAGGGCCGACCTAGTTGTTTGTTTTGTATGCACATATAAATATGAGATGCACCCATTGTAATTAGTATGGAAGTTGATATAGAGTTGTGATAAGTATAGTAGAAGTGTGAAAAGAGACTATAAGATGTATTAGAGCTTTGTAAGAGGTCAAAGCATTAGTGCATCAAAGGAACTGATCTGACAAGTAATGTCATAGTGACAGTTCATCCAACAGATATAGTGTGTATCTAAGATCAGAAGGTTGTAGCCTTCACCACTTTAGTAGTGAGCTCTAGGACAGTGTGTCCACTCCCCTAACAAGGACTATTATAAAAGACTCCTAATAGGTTCTGACCCTTAACAAGGTCTATTGTAATTAATGCATTGTGAAGCAACTCCTAATATCGTTAAGGATCTTCTAACAAGGATCATAAAACACTAGTACATAATAGTAGTGGGTGTCCACTAGGGTTTTTACCTATTTGGGTTTCCCCGTAACCATATTGGTATTATGTGTTGATTTCATGTTTCATGTTTATGTGGATGTTCATTTCAGTACTTAAGCATTTAAGTTCAGTTTAAACATTAAGTGAAAAGATAAAATGTAGTGAACACTGATTCACTCCCCCCTCTTAGTGTTCCCATTCCTAACATTAACCACCTTCTGAGGTGATAAATCAAAGATAGGTTATTCTGGCTGTATTGACACCGTAATTTATGACAAAGAATGTGTAACATTTAATGAATTGGTTGTACTTGTCAGGGAAAGCTTTATTGATATTAGGCTAAGATATCGCTTCATCTACTATAATAGTTTGCAGACTTGAATTAAATTTCAAGGTTGATATATTAACTAAATATAAAGATTGAATTAAATTATGTATCAAGACATATTTGTAATAAGAGGGAGAAACTACTAGTACAAACTATTAGCTTATTTTTAGATTTATCAGAATGTTACAAGAAAACACAAAAAATCCTTTAATCAATCTTTAAACCATATATGCAAAACATGATGACAATGTAGATCCTTCTTCCTGAGCCAATCTTAGCCCATTACCATCGTCCATGATAAAGACATCCATCCAATTTGGATTAGGTAGAGATGTCAAATGTGTAAAGAATAGTAAGAAGTTGAGATATCTCCTTATTGAAGGGGTCTCCTCTATATATCTGTCCCAATCTTCAATTTCAAGGATTGGAAAAGTGGGTACAATGTTATGATTGATGACTCTTCTTTTGTAATCCTTAGGCTTGGGAATAGATAAATCAATTCAAATACTATTCATAACCTTATCCAAATCCACCTGATATTTCTTTTTAAAGAGTCTTCTACAAAGGTATCCAATAGCCTTGATATCTAGATCTACTTGTGAGGCTGAAGCAATGAGCATTGTTGGGATATTAGAATTAACCTGATATCTATTTGTATTCTCTTTAAACTCATTACATAAAATAACAAATACAAATCTTATAAAAATGTCAAATTTGATCAACATGATCTTCTTAATTCTATTAGAAGTTATTTCTCCATTGAAGGAAACTTGTTTTTGAATGCATCTTAACTTGATAGGGCTTGCCATTTATTTTATAAATAACCGTATAGATCCAGAATGAATTCAATTGAGGTTATGCAGAGAATATAAAGGCTTTCCAAAATGATAAAGAATATGAATATGAATTGTCATAGGTCCCACAGCAGAAACCGACAATGCTAACACAACTTGTTTCATTACTTATACAAAATATCCCAAATGACTTATAATGAATAAGTAACTTCTTCATTACTCCCTTTTACCCCTTTGTTAGCTAAAGAATCAACAATTTTATTTCCTTCCCTGTAAATATGATTAATTGTATAATGATTAAAAAAGGATAGTAAATTTATTCCTCTCTTTACAAGACCATTTAACCTCCAATTCTATGTATAGCCTAATCTAAAAGCATTTATGATTAAAGAAGAGTCACCTTCTATTTTAATATAATCCAAATTTAATTTTTTTGCAAAGCAACAATCCTTTGACAAGAGCATTGCATTCAGCTACATTATTAGTTGTAATTCCTAAATCACCACATTTATAAGCAATCATCTTACCAGTCCATTCATGAATACAACAACCAAACCCTACCTTTCCCGGATTGCCTTTTGAAGCTCCATCAAATTTTATCTTGAACCATCCATGAGAAGGGGGTAACCTTACACAATTATGCCTAAAATATTCTGTATCTACTCCTTTCTTTCCAAAAAAAGGATGAATTTTTATTCCAAATCAAAGCTTAATCATTCTCTCATCTTCTAGAGTAAATTTCAAATCTTTCCTTCTAGACATATTCTGACTATTCACTACTTCAATAATACATGCTTCTACTTTGTTTAAATTTTGATCAAGATCAAGTTTCTGATCTTTAAAAATTCTCCTATTTCTTTCCTTCCATAGTTTCCAAACTAACATCAAAGGAGCGATAACCCAAATCTTACCAAATAGACCAGAATGTTTTCCCCTAGGCTAGTATTTAAGGAGACTAGCCAGATTATTTGGAAAGTCAGTTTGCCAATCTAATTTACTAGAAAGCCATGAGCAGCAATTATATGAAAAATTACATTTTGTAAAGAAGTGATCAATAGATTCACACCTTCTTTCACATAGAACACATCTTGTATGACAATGATAACCCATTTTCAAAAATTATTCAGAAGTCAAAATTATATATTGGGTCGTAGACCAGGTAAACATACCCACTTTTTGAGGACAATTTTTATTCTAACACAAGTGTATTGGAAGCATGGATCTCACGTGGTTTTAATTTGATATATTTGCATACACATCTTTAGTATTGTATTTACCATTCTTAGAATTGGCCCAAATAATTATATCTTCATCAGAGGATGGATTAATTTTCCTAACCGATAAGTTGTTGATTAGATTTGGTTTAAAGGCATTAGGCAATCCGACGTTATCAAAAGATTTCCATCGCCAACCTAAAGCCAGATTATTATCAGTAACTTCAATATAATCTTTAACAAATATACCCCTAACATTCTTGATACTTTCAATGGTTGGATCATCATTAAGAAGAGAGTTTAGAGGAGGAAATTCTCCACAAGAGTCTTCCCAAAAAAGGGCATTCCCTCCATTTCCTATATCCCAAGAAATATTCTTTGTTATAACATTCCTACATTCAAGAATAAAATACCTGATTCTCAACCCATTTGGAGGATGACTATGTCTAAAATGCTAAGGCAATAATTACCATATAAATACTTATTTCTAAGAATTCTGACCCATTTTACCTTTGGGTTCTTATGCATTTTCCCTACTAGTTTGGCCCCTAAATCTAAATTTTGATATTTTAAATTTTTAATGTTTAGTCCTCCATCTTTCTTTGATTTGCAAATTTTATCCCAAGATATCATTGATAATATTTTCTTATCATCATATCCTTGCCAAAAGAACTTTCTTAGTTTCTTAATGATTTCTTTTTCTATTCCTTTAGGAAGACTAAGGAATATCATATGGTAAAGAGGAATGATAGAAAGAATAGATCTGATCATCACAACTTTACCCGCATTAGAGAGCCCCTTACCTTTCTAGGATTCTATTTTATTATCAATTTTGTTTAGGATTCTATCCAAAAAGTTAGTAGATCTATTACCTTTATCTAAAGGGAGCCCAAGATATTTGGAAGGTAACTTACCTATATTAAATTCTAAGATTCTCCCAATATCCCTCTATAAGATCTCTAAAGTATTAAAAAAAAATATTTCTGATTTTCCTTTATTAATATGTTTTCCTAACATTTTGGAGAATAAATTTAGAGCCTTCTTAACTGCATTTTCTTCTAATACCCATGCTCCACCAAATAAAAGGTTATCATCTACAAATTTTTGGTGAGTACATGTCTCCAAACCTTCAGAGATTTTAATTCTTGAGATTAAATCATCATTCCTAGCCTTGGATAAGTATCTACCAAGGGCTTCTGCCATGATGATAAAAAGGAAGGGAGATAGAAGGTCACCCTGCCTAATACCTTAAGAAATACTAAAGAAGCTAGATGGGTTTTCATTCACCAAAATTGACATTCTCGGCCCAGAGATACATTCAAAAATAAGATTGATCCACTGCTTGGAGACACAAAATGATTCTAAACATTTGCATAAAAATCTCCAATCCACCTTATCATATGCTTTCTTAATATCTATTTTAATATGCATACTGGAAGAATGATTATTTGGATAGTATGAATAGCTTCTTGAGCGATAATAACACCATCTAGAATTGATCTCCTAGGAACAAAATTAGAATGTTCTTCTAAGATGATGAGAGGAAGACATTTCTCTAATCTATTAGCTAAATTTTTGGTTAGTAATTTGTACAATGTATTACGAAGAGAGATGGGTCTATAATCATCAAAACCTTCTAGATTAAAATTTTGGGGGATTAATGCTATAAATGTATTATTAATTTCTTGGACAATCCTTCCTGAGTTCCTCATACCTTCAAGGGCTGCAACTACTTTGTCACCAATAAAGTCCCATCATTGTTGGTAGAAAAAGGAAGGGAACCCATTTGGACCTAGGGATTTATCAGGGTGCAGATTATTTAAAGCCAACTCAACTTGAGCCTTAGCGAATTTAGCATTCAACAATTTATTGATATCGTTAGTAATAATTTTTGGAATGTTTCTAAGAATTTTAATTTGAGCCCATCTATTTGATCCTTCCACATGTAATACCCCAAAAATAGGCTATATGTTCATTAACCTCCTACATCCTCAAATCAAACAAAATCGGCATAAAAGTCCTAACTTAAGGCACATCTGCACATCATCGAATCTAATTGATTATCTTAAATTCTGCATCAGGGAATATTCCTAGCAATATTCTTAATTATCTTAATTACCTTTAATTTAATAATTATTTGGCAATAAATCACATTTATCCTAAGTTTGATTAATTGAATATTTTCATATTTAATTAATTAGATTTAATATTTACCACTTAATTATTTAATTAAATTTAATTCCATCTATTATTAATTATATTATTTAAATTTTGACAATAAATCCAAAATCTTATGAATAATTGATTAAATTCTTATTTAATTAATTAAAGCAAGTTGTCATTATTTAATAATATATTTTTTAATAAAAGTTTGATTAAATGATTGATTAACCCATAAATCAATTATTTTATTTTTAAAAGTAGTTAAGTTGGAAATAAATCACTTTATTATTAAATTAATTGATAAATAAAACATGCACAATCATAAAAGCAGACAAATATCAATTATCAATTAAAGCTAAACTCTATTTTGAGTTAAACTTAGCTTTTGCATGTTTTTGTGAGTTAAATTATCTCTATTTTAAAATAACTCAAAAATCAAGCTGAGTTATTTGAGTGATTTATGGCTTTTTTCCATGCACTTCCAAAGCCCTGGATTTCTATAAATTAAGGCTTCAGCTCATCTCAAATCATCCACAGAATCTCATATTTTTGCACAATCACGTTGGAGAATTGGAATTTTGAAGAATCAAAGCTTCTTGCGAATCAAGGCTATTGTGAGATCAATCTTGTTTTTTTTTTTTTTTTACATTCATTTAGATTCATTTTCATATCATTGTTAGATCCTTTTAGCATATCAATTTCCATATTAGCATAGATTTCATATCAAGTTTTTCATATCATTGCATAGAAAATATCAAAAAAATAGATTAATTAAATTCATATTTCATATCAGTTTTCCATTCAAATATTTCATTTAGGTGTCATCTAGGTCACTGATCTCGATAACAATCTGAGAACATCAATCTCACACCTATTAGAAGGCAGTAAATCACTTGGCTAGATTAGCTTTCAATTTTGCATGATTTTGATTTTTGCTAACCTCTAATGGTTTAATGAAGTGTTGTGTCTACATATCAGGTACAATTTTCACACACACATTTCTAGTGCCCACCGTGGGGCAACCCACCTTTGCATGCTGATTTTGATTCTTGGAGCTAAAACCCTAAAGTTTCAAAGATTTAATTTTATCTCCCAAATGGCTTGGAGTTTTGGTCTAAAATATTTTTGCAGGTTGGAGACATATCAGGGAAGCTTCAATAAAACATTGAGAATTTTCTAAAATGTTTTGAATTTTTAATAATTTTTTTCCAATTTTTCATAACAAATTAATTTTCAGTGAAAATCAAAATATTTTTTGGAAATTTTTACATTTTTCGAAAGCTCTTCAAATTATACAGGGGGTCCATTCTTTGTATTTTAAATTTAGATGCAATATAATAGCTCAAATAGTCAATTTGCAAAAACTGGTCTGTTTTGGTAAAATGGGTCTCTAGGGCACAAATGAAGAGATTTTTCTAAAAATTTTACATTTTTCGAAAGCTCTCTATTTTTTAGCAGGGGTCTCTATTTTGAATTTCTATTTTTGTGACCAAAATCATAAAAAAATAAATCAGATCTTGTTGACTAGGTCAAATGCAGCAAAAAAAAAAAAGTTTTGTGATGGGTATGCACTTATTTTTTTTACATGGTTCAATGAATGATATGAGTTGTCATTTGGGTTAATTTCTCATTATTATTACTGATAATAATTGATTTTTAAAGCTAACCCTATGGTTTTCATAAGTTGAATATATGTTGCATATCTTGTTCGCTTGTTTGCTTGTTGGAGAGTTCGTCACTTGCTTGCATGGAAAATCTCAACAAGAATTGCTAAAAATTAGCTAAAATATACTAAGCACATTGCGAGGATCTTGGGTATTCTCCTTCATCTAATAAAATTTTGATTTGGACTTAAAATAAATCTCTTATGTGTCTGGCTTGTGTGCATCTTTTCATGCTTTTGTCTATTTCTACACACTTGCATAATTGATACTAGGTTGTGACCCCTTAAGGATTCATTAAGTAGTCTTAGATACTTTTGATTGATCTTGATTGCTATCTTGGGTTATTGGACTCGCTAATCCACTGACCCCTCATTCCACCCCGTGGTTGCAAGGTCAGCGCCACATTAAAGGGGATGGGTCAACAGGACAGAAGCGTTAAGTGTTCCACTTGGCAACCCATTTATGCTTTTAGGAACTCACTTTTTTTCTAAGTTGGAGACTCATTTTCAGCTTGTGTGAGGTGTTAAGTGTTCCACCTTGTGGACTCGTCTCATATTTTCTTTAAGTGTTAAGTGTTCCTCTTTCTACTTTTTGGGTACTTTTGGTAGATTTGCTTTTTGGAAACATACATCTGTGCTCACATAGTAAATAGGCCCTATGAACACTATTCATGATTCTTGAGAGATTGGATTCCCAATGAAATCCTTCTTGACAATAGAATCCTTGTGGGTAGGGAGGATACTTAGTGTGTTTCACATTCAACTTGGTTAGTGCGTCTTCTCTTATTGATCAATACATTCTCTCCCAAGAGAGGTTGATAGATCACGTGGGGTTGACATCACGAGGTTTAGTGAATCAAAATTGGTTAGTACACCTTCTCTTATTGATTGATACATTCTCTCCCCAGAGAGGTTGATAGATCACGTGGAGTTGACATCATAGGCCTTGGTGAAGCAAAACTTTGTCTTAGCGTGTCAGATTTATTTGTTTGCTTTGTTTAGGTTAAAAGTAAAAAGGCGTCAAAAACCTTGGATCTGGAGCTAAGTCCCCTTGTGGTACAATATTGTGAGTCATCTTTAGAGAGGGTTAACCATAGCAGACATTCCCTTCACAAGGCAAACAGCGTTGATAGAACCTCAAGCAGTAATAGCCATTTTCTCCGTGGTAGTGATAGCCGCTATATAAATGTCCTTGTGGAAGAAATCTTCATAGGTGTAGTTCATTGTTGGGTTGTCAGATCTCCCTAGCAGCTCCTAAAGATTAAGTTCTCAGACTGTGTCAAAACCCTGGTGCGCCAGGATTGGAGTCCACCTCTTTGGATCATAAAAGTTGTAGAGTCAAACCATAGCGAGGCCAAATTTTCCTTTTCAGGAATATGTGCATTATTGCAAAACATTTTTGGAACATACACAATTAGCACTTATAAGGATTAGAACGAATAAGTCACTTGATTGTTCATGCGCAAGGTTTCTTTTTCCCTTGTTCATTGTCTTCAGACATGCTTGAAATCACTTGCTTGCTGTTTGGCATGCTTGTTTATCTATTTGGTTACTGAAAATGTACAATTCTCAAATCTAGACATTGAAATTTGCAAACAATCCAAATCTGAAAACTCAAAATTTGCAAAATCTGAAGTAAAATTCTTTTCTAGAGTCAAAAGTCATCTCAGGAGGTCAGAAAGTCATATGAGTTTCTATCAAGTGTCGTTTCATTACTTCCCATCTGTCGTATGATAGAGAACCCAGTGTCGTATGAGTTTTTATGCCAGAAAATTCAAAAGTCAAAATCTTACTTGCAACTATCATATGATATTTTCAACTGTCATTTCATTGCCTACCAACTGTCGTACGAGTCTACAGAAAGTCATTTGGGAAAATTTTGAAAAGTTCTCAGAAAATTGTCAGAATTGCCAGATACTTCAGCTTTTACAACCTAGTTCTAGAATCTGTCAAACAAATCACTGTGTCAAGAATAGAGTAGTAGCTATTGAGAATCATTACACATCTCAAAGAATTAGTACACAAGAGGAAGAAGCTCTAATCACCACTATGATGAAGTAGCTACAAGCTATGCAAGTTGAACTTAACAATCTTAAGAAAGAGAAGGAACCTAAAGAGTTCTCCATGGAAGCTCTATGCCCTTTTCCATTTGATAAAGACTTGTACATGTCACCATGCCCCCGGATAGAATTTGAGCAATGTGATAACCCTTATGATACCTCTTCCACAAAGAGTGACACATCTAGCTTTGGAGACTATGATGACTATGACGACAGACAATGTAATGATACCTATGACACCTTTGTTCCTAAGAGTCCTCCTCATCGTGTGTTCCTACTTACTAGAAATGGGATGTCACATTGGATAGATCATGATGGTGATCCATATGATTCTGATTTTGAAAAAGACTTTGATGATTTTTGTGAACAATACCTTGGTTATGATACATCTACTTCTATTGAGGAATATAAAATGTACCATGTTGATTTGAAATGTCAATACTATAAGGATCTCTCCTCTAAGAACTCTCAGGCTGAAAATAAAGATTACACTCTCAAGAAAGATCATTTTAATGTTGGACCTTTGTCTTGTGATGGTTCCCTTCCATCCCCTACTTCCTCCAATACCCATACATTTCCTAAAGCTTCTGAGTCTTTCAAATCTTTCACAAAACCTACATCCAACACAAGCCCTGATACTTTTCATGTGGTTCCCTATAGTTATCCTCCAGGGCTACCTCTTAAAGAAACTCAAGCTAACCTTCACTTGGATACAAATATTTTCAATAATGCTAAACCTAAAGAGCCTAAGCCTTCATATGCTATAATCCCTACTTTAGCTAGTCCTTCACCATCTCTTCCAAAGTCATCCATACAATCCCAACATGCTTCCTTCTCCTTAGAAGTGGCTCCATGTCAAGAGGACTCTAAAAATGATGAAGAAAAGAACATAAAGAAAGATCAAGATCAAGAACCCTCCATGTCATCCACTCCTTTTCACGATGTCTCTTATCTGCCTCAGGGTTTTTTTGATCTTGCACACCCTTTTTCATGCATTCCACCATGTCTTAAGTCTTCTCCTAAGCAAGATCAAGCTACTACTTACACTGTAGAGCTTATTGACAATCAAAATAACCTTACTACACTTGTGCTTTCCAAAGATGATACTTCCATTAAGGTTGGTAAAAATGGTGTTGTTACTTCCAATGTTAAGCCTATTGAAAATCAAGAGAAAAATTATGCACTTATGCTATCCAAAGATCCTTGTCAAGATCAAAGTCTTCCATCTTCTTGTTCTACCACTCAATGTTGGCTTCCACTTTCTACTCTTCCTAAGTCTTTGCAAGCTTTGAACAATCCTATCAAAGAAGATTCTCATATTCAAGATGTCCATGATTCTATTGAAAATTCTAATGCTCACTCTAAAGATGTTGATATCCTTGGTTGTCATATAGATACAAATGAACTTGTTGATTATCCTTTTGCGTCTTCCACTTTCATCCTTGGACCTCTTCGACCACTACTAAGGGCTTCACATCTTCCTTCCATCTTGGGTCCTTATGTCCCTTCACTTTCCCCTCCTAACTCTCCTAATTCGCCATCCATCTTGGGTCCTTACATACCTCCATCTCCTATCTTTCCTCAAGATCAACATAGATGCATACCCTTGAATCCTTTTCATCCACCCACCCATCTAAACCAGTCATATCCTCCTTCTTCTTCCACAAGTCCCAAGTCTTTTGGAAGTAACTTAAATGTTCAATACAAGAAAAAGAAGCAATACAAAAATCCATCAAAAAGAGAAGATCACCATGTCTCCTCTAATAGACATGGAAACATAAAGTCAAACGAGATATCTAAGAAAAAAATTACAAGACAAGTATGGGTTCCAAAATCCATCATTAAAGATATTCTCTCTAGATCATCAAAAAGAAATGAAAAGCCTACGGCTATATGGATTCCAAAGTCTCTCTTGAAAGAGTCTGGTTTTGAGCAAAAAGTAAAGTTGACATTCAAGCTTCCAAAGACTTCCACTTCATCTTCTTCCAAAAGCATTCCTCCATTCCATGCGCCTAAACCACAACCTCTGCTATCCATTCACCATATTCCTTCACATATTTCTTCATTCATGTTTCCTCCATCCTCTCACCACCCTTCAAGGTGTGTGTTGATGTTGATCTTGCCTTCCTTTCCATCTACCCTTTCACGATCCTTCCATTCATTATCCTTCTACCTTCTATCTTTTTTCCTCATTTGCCTATTCCTCCTATCTTCCAACCTCACTCGCTTTACATAAAACCTTATCTTCCATTTTTCTCTTCCATCTTCCTTTTGTTATTAGCATCTTTGAGCATATCATTTTGAATCCTTAGCATATCACGGTTTATCCTTTCAAGGAGCATTATCTAGAAAGCTTGCCTTCTAAAAAAAATCAAAATAAAAAATCAAAATAAAAATTGAAAATGTGCCTTGGTGAAAACCTAGAAATAGGTGCCTTGGTAGCAAAAGTAAAGAGAAATAAATTCATCCTATGGTGAAAACCACTCCCTTGTGGCACCTTGGATAAGTACCATGATGAAAACCTGGCAATCAGGCATCATGTGTAGTTCTTCTACATATTTCATCCATTCCATCTTCTCTCTTTGATCTTGACAAAGTTGATCTATACACGAATATTTGGCTATCTTGTGAGCTATTTTATGATGATCTTTCTTTCATTCCTTCCATGTTTAGCCTTCATATCCATCTTCCTCCATTCATTTTTGCCTATTGCTATCCTTTTCCCCTTTGGTCTTGATCTAATAAAAAAATGAAAGAGTAAATCATAGTGCTATGAAGCCTCTTGACATGTCTACTCATTTGGACTACATCCTATCCTTCTTTGGTATTACACTTTTGTGACTTATCTTATGCTGGCCTTCCATTGCTTGTCCAAATGTGCTTTACATGACATTTTTCCCTAGCTTGGGTACCCTTGAGGATTTTTCCCTTGAGGATTTCTTCCCTTCATTCTCCTTCATTATCTTGTCTTCCATCTCTTCCATCAACTTGCTAATCCCTCTTGTTCTCCACCTTGCTAGACATTAGAACTACATGATATGATCTTTCTTGGGAGTTTGCAGTGAAAAAAGGAAAGGAAAGATGTAGTCAAGTTTGCTAAGAACTGTCAAAAGTGCCAAGTGCATGGTAACTTGATTCATGCTCCAAGGAGAGATCTAATTCCCTTCACCACACAATGGCCTTTTCAACAATGGGCTTTTGATCTTATTGGTGCTATCTATGCACACTCTTCTAATGGACATACCCATATAATCACAACTACAGATTATTTCACTAAATGGGTAGAAGCAATTCCCTTAACACAAGCAACGGGGAAATAAATATCTATGTTCATCTTGAACTACATCATTTGCAAATATGGGATCCCACATTCTATAATCACAGATAATGGGGGAAAATTCAAAAACAAAGACCTAGAGGATTTATGTGCCAAATTCAAGATTACTCAACATTGGTCATCTATATACTATCCTCAAGGGAATGGACAAGCAGAGGCTTCAAATAAGAATCTCTTGAAAATCTTGCACAGAACAGTGAATACAATAGGAAGAGACTGACATCTCATGATCAATCCAGCTCTCTGGGCCTATAAAATAAGTATCAAAATGCCCACAGGGGCTACACCATTTGCTTTAGTCTATGGGTCTAAAGCGGTACTATCTATTGAGGTTGAAATCCCATCACTAAGAATTAGAATGCAGAGTCTAGTAACTGATGATGACTATAGAGTGTCTATGTTGCAAGAATTTGAACTACTAGATGAGCACAGACAAGTAGCATATGATCATCTCAGAGCATATCAGAAAAGAATGTCTAGAGGCTACAACAAGAAAGTCAGACACAGAGAATTTCAGGTTAGTGATCTAGTCTTAAGAGAAAATCCTAAAAATCAATCACATCAAGAACGCAAGGGGAAGTTTGAACCCAACTGGTGGGTCCCTTTGTAATCACTCCTACTTTTGGCTCTGGCACCTATCAACTCTCAATGACTGAAGGAGAACAGCTCCGAGAACCAATCAATGTTCTCCATCTGAAGAAATTCTATGCCTAAGGCATTCAGTCTATGGTAAAATGTCCTAAAAAAATCTTTAAAATTGGAAAATGTCCTGAAAAAATGATCTTGGTGAAAACCTAGCAATAGACACCTTGATGATTCACAAAAAAATAAAAAAATATCAAAAGTACAAAAAATTTAAAAAAATAAAAAAAAATAAATAAGAGAAAAAGAAAAAGTGCCTTGGTGAAAACCTGGAAATAGGTGCCTTGGTAGCAAAAATAGAATCTCTACCGAGATGGTGAAAACCCAGCAAATGGGCGCCACTTGTTTCAAAATGCTCCATCTATCAGTGCAATCTTGGTCTTTCCCAGCTTTCTTTTTTGCTTTAGTTTGTACATATCTCCCGGTTTGTTTCTGCATTTCCAATTTTCAATAAGTCAGTCTATACACCACTTAGCTCAAGCGTATGTATCCTATCAATGCTTAACACTTGGGGGCAATCAATGTTATATCCTATGGCCTCCAGTATATCTTAGATGTATCATATCCAGTTAGAGTCCTTTGAAGCTTCATTTGAGTCAGTCAAGTCTGTCTCGTCTCCAGAAAGGATTTTGCATCTACAACAACAATCAAACACAAACTGAAAATAATATGTGCTTTTCATGCTTTTATCTCCTTGTATGCTTACTGATTCGCATTGAGATTTTTGCATATTGTGTCCCTTCGAGCTCTTTGATGATGTCCTTTATAGGATTTAGAGAGTGATGACTAGGGGCATAATCTTTTCTTTGTCTTCTGCTTGTATGTGAAAATCTAACATCTTTGGAAATTTTAGATTGAAATGGTGTCCAACTGTAAGAGCCTCTATCTCAAATTGGATGGCCATGCATACCTTGACCATTGATACCTAGAAAATTCAAGGAAGTTTGATCTCACTATTTTCTTTTTGAGTAAGTTCTTTCTCCTACTATGAAACGTGATCTTACCTAAGGATGTGAATGATAAAGGGTCACTATGGGTAATTCACACTAGATTTAGAATGATCTCTTGACTGTTTGATGTGTTTGAATACAAGGTGTATTCACATCATCATGACGTTTATGTTTTGATGCTTATACAAATTTCTATATCAAAATGGACATGATATTCAGGTCATCCTGGTGTTTGTGCCTTGGTGCTTATATCTAATCCGACATTCTGAAAATAAAATCAATATTCATATATCCATGGTTGTTGACCAGTGGGTGTTGTATTGATTCTTGAGCATACAAATCGATATTCATATGTCTATGGTTTCAGAGCTAGTGGGCATTGTATTGATTTATCCAGTTACTTAAAAGTTCAATGATGATAACAAATCGACACATGATCAGTGACTAGGTCCTAGGTCTTAGGTTGCATTTCATTTTGCATGGCTCTTTGCATTTTGCATGTTGCATGATCTCACAATGGCTAAATGAACTTCAATGCTTAAACAATTCTTCAAATTGCATCTTCAAATTTAACAAGAGCCGAATCTCACATGAAGGTTCCTCCAATGAAACAGCAAGTAGAATCTTTTTTCGGGATCAAAATCAAAATCAGAGATCATTCATATTGTCAACTACTTACATAATCGACCTTCACTCATCATAGAAATCCAGAATTCAACTTAACTGATTATCTAACATCAAACTATCAAAATTTCAACTTGGTCAACCATGGTCAACTCATGGTCACACCTAGTCAAACTTGGTCTCCAAGACCTCTAAATGATGCATAATGCATTCCTAGACATGTTTAACCACTTCTCAAATCAATTCACATGCTTCTAAACCATATCGCACTGACTTCTCTTGTCAGATTTCAATTTTAATCTTGAAGGGGGCATGGTATTGCACATCATTCAAAGTCTGTAATCTAATTTGAAATCATATCTTTGCTGAAATCATATCTTTCCTTAGTAATCAAGACAACAACCATGTCTAGTTACTGATTCATCAAAAGACCTCATCACTCAGGGAAAATCTATCATCACTTGGGGCATATCAGATTCATCAAGATCCATATCAATCTGGTATTCTCCTAATCTTGTAAACTATATCATTTTTTGCAACCATTGGATCATAGTGTTCTTTCCTTGGTTCTTCGGCAACTGAAGGGTTCGGATGTGATACTTGCTAGTTCTACTAAGACAATCAAGTCCAGAACCGGTCACTCACTTCTTTGCAATCCTAAGGTTCAGAATCAGGCATTTTGACACTCTTTCACAATCCTCAGTTCATCACTAATACAGTGAACATTATCTTTGGTCATTCAGGACCTATTATCTTCATATCAAATCAATATCAATCAGCTTCTATCTCATATCAATTATCAATTTTGAATCTGTTTCATATCTCTATCAAACACAGACTATCTTTGAACCACTGCGCTTCGCACAGTAATTCAAAGAGGGGCAAAATTTAATACCCCAAAAATGGGCTATATGTTCATTAACCTCCTACATCCTCAAATCAAACGAAATCGACATAGAAATCCTAACCTAAGGCACATTTGCACATCATCGAATCTAATTGATTATCTTAAATTTTGCATCGGGGAATATTCCTAGCAATATTCTTAATTATCTTAATTACCTTTAATTTAATAATTATTTGGCAATAAATCACATTTATCCTAAGTTTGATTAATTGAATAGTTTCATATTTAATTAATTAGATTTAATATTTGCCACTTAATTATTTAATTAAATTTAATTCTATCTATTATTAATTATATTATTTAAATTTTGACAATAAATCCAAAATCTTATGAATAATTGATTAAATTCTTATTTAATTAATTAAAGCAAGTTGTCATTATTTAATAATATAGGTTTTAATAAAAGTTTGATTAAATGATTGATTAACCCATAAATCAATTATTTTATTTTTAAAAGTAGTTAAGTTGGAAATAAATCACTTTATTATTAAATTAATTCATAAATAAAACATGCACAATCATAAAAGGAGACAACTATCAATTATCAATTAAAGCTAAACTCTATTTTGAGTTAAACTTAGCTTTTGCATGTTTTTGTGAGTTAAATTATCTTTATTTTAAAATAACTCAAAAATCAAGTTGAGTTATTTGAGTGATTTATGGCTTTTTTCCATGCACTTCCAAAGCCCTGGATTTCTATAAATTAAGGCTTCAGCTCATCTCAAATCATCCACAGAATCTCATATTTTTGCACAATCACGTTGGGGAATTGGAATTTGGAAGAATCAAAGCTTCTTGCTAATCAAGGCTATTGTGAGATCAATGTTGTTTTGTTTTGTTTTTTTACATTCATTTAGATTCATTTTCATATCATTGTTAGATCCTTTTAGCATATCAATTTCCATATTAGCATAGATTTCATATCAAGTTTTTCATATCATTGCATAGAAAATATTAAAAAAATAGATTAATTACATTCATATTTCATATCAGTTTTGCATTCAAATCCTTCATTTAGGTGTCGTCTAGGTCACTGATCTTGATAAAAATTTGAGAACATCAATCTCGCACCTATTAGAAGGTAGTAAATCACTTGGTTAGATTAGCTTTCAATTTTGCACGATTTTGATTTTTGCTAACCTCTAATGTTTTACTGAAGTGTTGTGTCTATAGATCAGGTACAATTTTCACACACACACCATGTTATTTAGGATATTCTCAAAGTAAACCATAGCTTTCGAGGCTATATATTTAGGGTCTTCTATTATCATTCCATTATCTGTCTTGATCTCAATTATATTATTAAAATTGCGATTATCTTTAGAGATGTTATGAAAAAAATTAGTGTTTTTATCTCCCTCTGCTAACCAAACCTCTCCAGATCTCTATTTCCAAAAGGATTCTTCTTTAGCTAGTATATCCTCATAACAATTTAGCAATTCCTTTTCATTAGAATAAGATTCAGAGTTCATACCTATTCTAATAATTTCCTTATTAAGATCTTCTAACTCTTTCTCAATCTAATTTTTAGATTCAAATATATTTCCAAAATGCTCTTTATTCCAGTTAATTAATTGTTGTTTGATGTACTTAAGTTTATAGGTTAATACAAATATTTTAGAACCTTTGAAACTGGGTTCATTCCACCATTCTTTAATTTTAAGCAGACAATTCTCGTCTTTAAGCCATATTTTTTCAAATTTAAAGGGAATCTTCTTAAGCACTATGTCTTTGCTAAAATCAGAGTTATGGGAAAATGGTCTGAACCAGAGATAGCTTTAATATGTCAATTAGAGCTTAGGTTAAATCTAGAAAAATTGCCAATGAAAAAGAACCTATCTATTTTTTTAGAAATATATTTAGTATCCACTCTTTTATTAGACCATGTGTAGGATCCATTGTCCAAGGGAATATCTAGGCCATTGATTAGTTGAATCCAATCTCTAAATTTTGTAATTGTCTAAGTTGTTCTCTTTGAGCCTCCAAAATTTTCTTTGATATCTAAGATAGCATTGAAATCGCCTCCCATAAAAAAATTAATATTTCGTGAGCTATTGATAAAATTCTCAATCTCTTTCCAAACTATCCTTTTATCCTGAAGGAATTTGGGTCCATATATGTTAATAATGTAAATTTCCATCTTACAGTTAATATTAATAATTTTAGCAACCATCCAATGATGATTAGATACAATGACGTCTAGCGAAATAGACCTAGGATTCAAGATAAATGCTAGACATCCTAAACCACCTATAAAGTCAACACCTTTAATTTCCCAGATACCTAGTTTCTTAATAAGATTAACATACCCTTCTAACCCTAATTTAGATTATTTAATTAAAAGCAACAAAGCTTCTAAGGAGGATAAACATCTCTTTAAAAGGCATTTTTTGTTAGGGGTGTTTAATCCCCTAGCATTCCATGATATGATCTTCATGGTGCCTTGGAAAGGATCTTCCCATTCCCTGGATTCAGAATATAAGTAATCTCAACTTGACCTAAAGCCAAACCATCTATCTTCCTATGCTCAGATAATGACTTCCTACCTCTTTTTGTTGAGAGTTTAGGAAAGTCAGGTGACATTTTCCCCACAACATGAGTATATAAACCTAACTTCCTATCCTTACTCTACCCTTCATCATAACTTGAAGAAGAACATACTGGGATTTCCTCTTGGCTCATAGATTCAATAACCTTCAATAATAAAAGATCATCAGGATCTTGATTTAGACCTAAAAAATCATTAATTTCCTCATCCATCTCAAAACTCGGAAGGCCACTGGTCTGACTATAATTCTTAACTATATTCTCTCATCTAGGATTGATGATACTTAAAGGTTCTGTATTTAGTAATGCATATTTTTGCTCCATATACCATCTATCATCTAAGGTATAATATTCCTGAGATTTATCAGTTTCAATGCTATCAATTGAGTATGGATAAAGGGTGACTACTTCAAAAACTTTTGGGGAGTTGTTGTAGCTTTTACTACTTCATCTAAAGAAATGGAGTTGCCATTTCTCATAATTTATTTAATTAAAATATTCTTTCTTTTGTAGGATTCTTCTATATCACTACTTTCATCATCTGAAGAAGGATAAAAATCAATAACCTCATGGGCTTTATTGGTATAGGATTCTACTCCTAAATTATCTGAAGAAGTGATCTTCATTCTAGGCATTGTATCAAAAAAAGTATCTCTTACTGAAATCTTAACTAAATAATTTGAGATTAGATCTAGATTAGGTTCTACTGAATTATTTGGAATGATTGCTAAGGGAACTTTATTACCCACAGCTGATTTTTCTATCTTCCTAACAGTTCTAGATAAAGGTCTTGAAAAAATAGGGTTTCCAATCTCCTTCAACTTTCCTCTCGATTGCATAAAGAATTATGAAAAGCAGAAGCCTCCTTTATCCATAAAGGTTATTTTAGGTATATCTTCATGGAAACTCGGGAATCTAGCATACTCATAAATTTTGTCTTCCTTAGATAGTGTAGGGGATTTTGATGGATCACCTACTGGTTTGAAGTTCTAGTCAAAAATATTATAGAGTTTTGAGGTGTTTGCAATAGTGTTATTCATAGTCTTATGTGAAATAATTTTAGTTCTCTGTGCAATACTGTCACTATAGTATTGTAGACACAAATGGTAATCAAACCCACTAGAAACAAAATGAAAAGGTTTAAAAAGATCTGAACCAGAAGTTTTGATCAAAATTTTAATATCAGAGGAGTTAAGATATCCCAATTCTAAACCTATCATTCTACCATAACCATCCCCAATTTGACATACAATTTGGCTGTGAATTAGTTCCAGTGGGATATTAGAGATTCTAATCCATTTTGGGGTCTCAATATTATAAAAAATACTAGGATTAAAATTAGGTTCCTATTTCAGAAATTTAACTACATGCCCTAGATAATATATTTGTGATGATGATAATAACTTTTGTCTAATAGAACAATTTTTGCATTCCAAATGAAAATAAAAATTTGAAAGAATAGTAATACTTACCTGAGATAAAAAAAAATCTTGAAACTAGCCTTTAATACCATAAAATTTTGGGCCTGATCCAAACCATTTACCATATAATTCTAAGGATTTACACTAATTCCATAAACCATCAACAAAAACTTGATTACCTTGGATGGATATTGTCGAATGTTTATTTTTTGTATTATGGTAACTATTAATTTTGTGATGAGGAGCGAAGTAAACCATTGCATTATTAATGTCCATCCAAAATTTGTTTCACCTAATCCTATGAGATGGGGTTTTAACCCTGGAAGATGGCCTATGAGAGACCTTAGGGGAAGAAGAGGTGAGAGCCAAGAAGTGATTGAAGGTAGGAAGCTTTATGTGATTTAGATATTTTTTATAACTTTGGCCTACTCTAGAAACATCCTTCCAGTCAGAAATTCTTCCTTTAACACCATCCTTCTATGGGGATGCATAAAACATGATCAGAGGGAAGGAAAATTATAATATCTTGTTTTGGAGAAGAAAACTAATTGTGATTCAAGGGTTTCAATACTGAAGTAGAGGTTCTTTGGTGCCTTCGAGAAAGGAAGATGCATTTTTTAGAAAGGAAGAGCTCTCATTTTTTATTGTTTATTAATTATTACCCATTAAAATATTAACGTTCAAATATTTTTTTGTATTAAATATAAGGAGTTCAAGATACAAAAAGAGACCGCAAGGTATCAAAAAAGATTTACAAGAGGCTAAGCCTTAGCACTAGAGCATCCACGAGAAGTAATAAACCGACAACATAACCACCAAAAAGAGCCACAGGAACCATAGTCTAATGCAGAAGGTCTTCATGAGTGTCCACCCATGCAGTCCACCCCATAGTGCTTTCCATCCACACAATGTTCTTCTAATTCTGAATTTGATTGAGCATGAGGATCATATTTCTAGTAGTATTTTTGTTGTTCCTCCTGATTTCCTTGTGAAGTTGCTTCACAGTTTGATCAAAGAGTTTGAGATTGTCCATATGAAGCCTCCAAAAGTGCCCATCCTTCAGATCAATGGCAAAGAATGTAGCGTACCCAGTTCTGAGAAGCCTTTTGAATTTATCTTTATCAAATTTCATGGTAATGTGAACCTGCAAGAAAATTTTAAAATGCGCAAGATTTCGAAAAGACTTAGTAAGAACCCTAGGAATATTTTGAAACCTTTCCTCATTCCCGCATTTGCAAATTTAACATAAAATGTTAGAAGAGAGAATATTCCAAAATAGATTAATGTCCTTTTTAGTACCATCAATATAACTAGTAATAATTTCAAAAATGTTAAAATTGGTAGGGATAGAGATACCAAACATGAGCCAAATCTCTTTAGCAAAGATGTACAGTCAAAGAAAATATGCCTCCCCATTTTTGGAATCCTACAAATGTTGTAGTAAGTAATATCAGAAAAATCCTTCCTAATAGGAAGTTTATCCAGAATTAAGAGCCATTTAAAACACTTAATTTTAGGATCAATAGAGTTTTTCCAAAGTTTATCAAAGAACTTCTTTGAAGAGGAGACATTCAGATTAGTATACCAAATCTTGTTAACATGGTTGATAATGGAGTCATTATAGTCAATAACAACATACATATTTTTGGCTTTAAGTTTGGTAATAATGGTACCATCCGGCCACTTAATGTTCATGTATCTGCTAGAATCAATGTGGCAGAGGGAGGGAATGTCCTTGCTAGCTCTGAAAATCATGTTATAGGTCTTTTTATGAGAAGAAGGAATGTTATACTTATTATTTAGCTCATCCCACAATATGAGCCTATCATTTTCAAAGATATACACAAATTGCTTGATCCCCAAGGTGGCCCATTGCTTGGCAGAGCATCCTTGGGAGAGGGCTAAAGGTTTACCACCTAGCTACAAGTTCCACCAAATGGATCTTTCACCATGGAGATGTTTTTCATCATAGAATTTCTTATTATTAATGTAAGGCCTAACATGGTTCCAAGCCTTCCAAATGGATTTGAAAACAATAGAACCTTGGACCATGATAGGAAAGTTGCCACAAATCAGATCACACAAGGGAATATTTTTCTAGAATTTGGCGTTCTTGGGGAAGCCTCTTTCTATATTATTTCTAATCAGCACTTTCCACGGATCATCTCCATCGAGAGAGTGAAAGATCCACTTGGAGGTGAGAGCGAGGCCACTAATTTTAAGGTCCCTTAGCCCTAAAGCCCCAAGGAGCTTGTCAACATGACACCACTCGCATTTAATAGTATGCATTTTCTTGTTACCTTTTCCATCAAACCAGAGGGAATTCCTGATGGCTTTTTGAATTTCAGCAACTTGGTAGTCAATGAACATCCTGGCAGAGGCATAATAAATATTGTAGGATGAGAGAATTTTTTGGCAGACTTAAATTCTACTAGAGAGATAAAGACATGTTATGCCATCTATTCAGCTTATTGAAGATTTTATCTTTGACCTAGAGCAACATTTCCTTAAGAGAGGGTTCCATGGAGAACGGTATGCCAAGATACCTAACAATCTTGCAAGGGCCTCCCCATTGAAAACCATACTTATTAAACCAATCAGGCGGCTGGTTTTAAAATATTATATTTTTACTTAAGGCATAAAGTTACCAAGGTTTATTATTTAATTTAAATTATATAATTAAAAGGATTAAAATAATCATATTAAGACATTAATATTAAATTTAATATTTATGCTAAGGGGAAAATATTTATCTAAGTCCCATCTTAGGACATTAAATAATTTCCCCTAAATAACCAATTATTATTAAAATATTATAAACAAATTAAAGATTAAATTTTACCACCATCATTATCTTAAAAATAAAAATAATATTTAAATAAAGAAATCTTTTTAAATAAAGAAATCTTAAATAATATTATAAAAATAATATTTAAATAAAGAAATCTTAAATAATATTATAAAAATAAAAATAATATTTAAAGAAATCTTTTTAAAATATCAAAGAACAATAAAATAATATTTAAAATAAAGTGATTGTGAAAAGTCAACAGTCATTAAATTATAATAAAATAGAGATTAAATTTAAATGGAATTTAATGAAAACACAACTAATAAATTTAAAAATTGAAAATGGCTCCAAAGGCTAGCCCTAACCCTAATTCAAAATTAGGGTTAGGATAAAGAATAAAACTCCTACCAAAACCCTATTCCCTCATTTGTTATTGCAGGTGTGGTAGTGAGCAAGAAGAAAATGAAGATTTTCAAGTTTTGTTGTATACACATAAGTATACATATATGTATATAAACACCAAGGGTGTGTGTATACATACATATATACTTGTGTATATATGCTCCTCAAGATAAAACCAAGAATGATTCAGAAAGATAAATAAAAGATCTATATGACTTCATTAAATAAGCTTCAACAGAAAAGTCCCAGCAAGGTAATATATTTAGATAGGTTTATTCCTAAATATTTCTGCTATAATTTTATTATTAAAACAATAAAAATGCTATTTCATTTTATCTTTTTTTCTTCTTTTTTTTGTTTAATTTTACTGTATAGTAAGATTTTTTCAATAATAAAAATTTCAATTTATAATGCCCCACAGGAGAGGGCTGTTAGTAGTCATATATTTATGATAGATATACACAAGCAAATTATATATATATATATATAATAAATATACTTCAAAAAAGTTAAAAGAGAAAGATATGTAATACCTAAGTATATTTTTTTTAAGCATCAATATAGAAATGTAGTTAGATAGGGAATACAAATCTATGTATATATACAAGTATATATACATAGGTGTATATACAAGATTCTTCCAAAACTAATATAATTTCAAAATGACATATTTTTCTAACAAAGACAAGTAGGAGAGTAAATGTTCAAGATTTATTTTCTTCAAGTGATTACATGGAGCAACTATTGACTTAAGAGGAAATAGACATTCACTTAATGAAGAAATATAATTTTTTTCTTTACAAATGAGAAATAAAACCAACACCTAATTTTTTGCATTCAAAAGTATAAGAAACCATTTTTTTCACATTTTCTTTTCATTTGAAATACATAGTAAAAATGGAGAGACTTTTCAACATTCATATACAAATATTTTACAAGCATATTTCATGCATTTAGGCATTTACATAGCCTTTAATCTACAAAAAAAATTTTACACATGGATTTTAGCCTTTTTTAAAAATCAAAATTGCAACTAAATAAATAACAAAAGTCCATGCTAGTCCACTTATTCTTCTACAAAATTGGCAAGCTCCATCATATAGAAATCTATAAATGAAACTACTTTGACCATGGAGACTCACCTCCCAACCTAGGTCGTTACATGGCCACCCCCGAGCTTGGGGAAATAAAGATGGATGGGGTAGACACATGCTCAAACATACATACACATATAAAAACCAACAAGTACAATATTTACATAAAATTCCCTTTGCCATGGATTTTCACATTGGGTCATCTTGGATCCTTAAGAGGGGTGAAGGTGGAAATGTACCCAAGTAGGAGAGGCCATAAAACTAATATGATACCTTCAACAAGGCTTAAAACCATACACTAATTCCTTCATAAGGCCATCACAAAAATCACCACTCCTTCCATTTTCCCATACAAAAGTAAAATATCTTATGGTCTCCAAAGAAGTAGATAAAACTGATGGCAACATGGAGCTCATACATCCATGCCATATCCCCTTCCTCCATGAGGAAGGAGTCTACACTATGTGGGCATTCCCAATTAAAACCCTTCACCCTCAAGGCTCTCTTCCCTCCCAAGGGTGAGTCTAGCCTTGCACACCCCAACAAAAACAAGAAAACAAAAAAAAAAACTAACAAATGAACTATACAAGAGTCCATGAAAAAACAAGCTTCAAGATCCACAAAAATGTTTACTATCACTACACAAAAATATGCATAAACAAACATGAAAAGAAATCAAGCCTTCCATGAAAGGAGCACCAACCTTGGTCCAAGCTATGTAAAATGAATTTATTTCTTGTAGAGATCCCTTCCAATAAGCTTTCCTTCTTTGCTAAGTCCACCAAAACCTACTAAGTCCACTAGAAGTCTCCAAAATTGAAGAGTGGGCAATCAGTCTACCAAATTCCTCTTCATCCCACTAAAAGAAAAAACCTACCTAACATCCTACCTAACCTCGAAGGTCATTGGACACACTATCCAAGGGTTCTCTCTCCAAGAAGAGGGAAATTCAAATTTGCAAGAAAGGAAGACATGACACACTTCCCAAAATTTTCATATTCTAAAAAGGAATTTTTAGAAGAGGAAAAAATAGGAAAAAATCATCCTATTGGTAAAACTTAAATAGATATTTTCAACTAGAAAAGTTGAAGCACTTATCTAACTTAGCGAAAATGAATCTAGCTAGACCATATATTTGACAAAAAAAAAAAATAGTTAGAAATACTTAAATTTAGCTATGCTAATAAGTTAGCCTAAAATGTGACACAACTTTGTGCTTTTACCCCATCCTATTGGTAAAAAATTAACCCCCAACACAAAGTGAACCTATGGGGTTATCTTATTTAAACCTTAACTAACCTCTAGGGATACATTTAACCCCTCAAAAGTCTACTAAGAGGTGACCCACAAAAATTTGAAATAAGATTCCCTCACATGGCTCAAGAACCAAGATACCTAGCCTTGGGATACTACAAGGTGACTCAAAGGTGGAAAACAACCAATAAAAATTTTACTTGGCCATGCCAACTCACATACACACGTGTCAATTGACACCACATAAAGACACAACATATCACTACACACATGGTATGCCTAGTAGACATAAATATAAAATAAAATAAACACAAATTTAATAATACATTCAAAAATTAATTTATAACTTTAATACATCTCACCTAGCCACTTGGACATCAAGGTGGTTGGTGCCATGGTTATGCTTTCTTGTTTCGAGCCCTTGTGTCCTAGGTTTTATTTTGTATTTTTCTGTTATGTGGTTAAGAATTTAAGACTTTGGTTTCGCCCTGCAAGGCCGTTTATTGTTATTATGTTCAAGGATTTTTGGTTAAACTATAATCCTGGATCGCTATTTTTGTTAAGGATCTAGAAGTTTGTTTTTTATAGAGGTAGACTAGACATTATTACTCTGTTGATTAACTGGTGTGAACCTAGTGATGTTAATGTGCTCTTAGTCTTCCCTGTTCCACATGCCAACACCCTCTTGTTTATTTTTCTATTAAAAACATTAATACATAACAACGAGGTTATTTCTCCCTTTAGAGTTAACCTTGCCTTTCCAATATTTTCACATGCATCCATCTTTAATTTCCCCTCATTTTAATTTATGGTCAATTTCCTCAACACTAGATAAAAATATTAATAGCTCATGAAAGATCAAATCACACACACACACACACACATCACATAAAAATACATTAGACAATCTAGCTACATCTAAACAACATCAAGAGAAACTCACTTAATTTCAAGAGTGCATTTTTTAATTTCTATCAAGTTATTTCAAGAGCACATATATATCAAATAACCTAATTCATTAACTAGGTTCATGTCACATAAACATTTCTTGCATCAACATGAAACTAGAGAATAATACTCAAAATTAAATAATTTCTCAAATACCATAACATAAAGACCTGAAAATAAAAGCATGGAAATATATCCTAAATCACCATACACATAATCAAAGGTCATCACATAGTATCAAAAATATGAAATATCTGTCCAACTAGTCTAGCATATCAGAATAATGTGTCATCATGGTAATCATAAGGTGGAAAAAGTATACTATGAAATTATGGTATGGGGTGAGACCTCACAACTATGCTTAAGGGAGGATGTTAGTGTTTTTAATTCTCCACATGGCTTTACTAAGACTTGTTAGTATCCTAGTTAGGTATCACCTATTTGTGTTGGATTAAGTATGGAAAGGTGTGTACTAAGAGGGGAGGGGTGAATTAGTATTCTAAAACACTTTAAGAAAAATTTTCTTAACCATTTACTAAATTCATAAATTTTTCATGCATTTCATAAAACATATAAAAATAACTCATAAAATAGTGATTTTAGTATCACAGAAATCTTTGTTAGAGGATAAAAACTGTGGTGGGGATGACACCCACAAAACGTCGCTACTACAATAAAAAAAAATTTCGGTTAGAGATACACTATTAGATATTTCTGATAGCTTACCTAGTCAGGAGTATTAACCTAGTTAAGATTCTTAAGACCAGTTAAGTCTACCTTAATAAAGGATTTTACAATTTGAATCTAAGAATTGTACCCTATTAAACAATTTATAAAATAAGATATGTTAGGATGTGCTTGGTTAAGATACTTTACAACTCTAATTACTCTTTAATCAATAACATAAACTTGTCTATTAAACTTGGATCTATTTATTTACCTCATACTATGCTTTACTCACAATAACAATTCAGAGCTTGATAACTTTAATTTTGAATCACATTAACAATCTTCTCTTTACTTCTTTGTTACTTAGTAGCTTCTCTTCTTATCACCTTCTTTCTGCAATCTCTAGTTCATGCATGCGCTCTCTTCTCATACTGTGATCTTATCATTCTGATCCATTTTATATACAATTCTAGAAGCACTTTAAATTTTCTAGAATCATCTTGTTAAGCGGTGCTAGAATTGGTTACTCCTCCAATGCATATATCACATTTAATTCTTATTTGTGCATCTCAACTTGTGATCATGCATAAGAATCATGTTTAAATCTCCAATGTTCTATCATATGATCTCTTTGAGATTTGTAAACCATTTTCTTCTCGGTGTCTAGGTTCAATGTATCTAGGCAGTCTCCTTGTTTTTTCTTGTCATGCTCGGTAATATGTTTCCCTCTAGTCAGCAACTGTATCATCTCTCATTTTGGTAGATGTTGTGGCTCAATATAACTCAGTGTTTGGTGATCATTTCTACCTCGATCAGTGTCTAAACTTGCTTTGTCTTAATCGAAAATACCTTTTCTCTTATTTCCTTTATCGACTAGCTTGTATGCTTTACCGACTTGATTTTCCTTCTTTACTAAATGACTTTGACAATCATTGTGACTTTCTCATAACTAATAACAAAAAAATAAATCCATAGGAGTATCAATTTGAATTTTTCTAGGAGAGGTGTCTAGTTGGTTGTTGACATTTTGGATTCTACTAGAGATGTGTTGATTTAATTTTGCAACATCATCATAGTCTCTTCCAAGTGGTTTTTCCACCACTCCAGTTCTTTCATCCTTTCCTGGTTGGACTTGGTTGTTTATGTCTACCTATTTGTATGCCTCATATATGCATCAATCAATGGTCAAATTTTCTCATTATGTTATTGTTCTTTGTTTAATCTCTTAGATCTTAGGATAATTCCTATCAGATTTTCAAAATGTGCATGATTAACAATTTTATGTATCTTAACGCTTTCTAACTTTTATTTTTGTATATTTTTATAAAAAAAAACATGTACATTCATTAAAACCAACTTTTTAAAAGATCGTGTAAACACAAATTTGAAGAATGCACACTTAATTTTTTTAAAAAAACATCCACATGGATCACATAATGCTCTTCATGCAATAAGTTCTATATGATTATGTATGAATTCCATTGTTATGACAATGTTTTCTTTCTTGTGGTGTGTTGCTCCATCTATTTTAGTCATCAGAACAACATAAAAAATACCAGTCCATGATATTTTTTATTAAAGGAAATATAGTTTTGAACATATCAAAATTCTTAAGAAAAACCAACTAAATAGAAATATCAAATGCTAATCACTAGCTAAACCACAAAAAAAAAAGAACAACAAAAAATATGATTACAATAGCCCAGATTTCTTTCATTTTTTTTAACCAAACCACCATTTTTATACATTTCTTCCTCATTTAAATACTTTTGACCTTGTTCGTGATGCTATTAATGGGGGAGGCCTCTTTGTCTATACTTCAGAGTCTAGTTGCAGGCCGAGGTAGAGAAACCACAATTTCATTTATAGCTAACTTTTTATCATCTGTAATAATAGACTTGACTAATTTGATACCACCTAAAGGTGAAGTTGAAATTCCCTTCCATATACCCTAAATAGCCTCAACTTCACCATTGATCTTCTTAAGTCCATTTGTAGCATTATTCCTAATTTTTTTACTTACAAAAACCACAACCCTTATTTTATCTTGTATAGCTTCAATAACATCCTCCAATTTCTTGATGTGAATCATGTGGCCCTCCTTCAATTCTTTCACACCTTTTCCCAAGGTTTGAGTACTAGCCATAATTTTATCAAATCATCAAATTGGATTTTAAATAACTTTATCTTTAATAGCATTGATTTCTACTAGAACCCACTAGAACAAGGTATTTTGGCTATTCATCACCTTTTAAATCTTTTTTAAATATTTGTTCCTTTCTGTATAGAGGACCCATTCTTAGCTAGGGTATCTTTTCCAACCTCCAAAGGAATCTCAAGGTGAATGCCTATATCCAGAATTTTTAGATCATATTGGGAGGATGGGAAATAGGCTAATGAGGAGCATGAAAAACATCATTTCAAGTTTTGGATTTCTTCTTTCTAGGGACCTTTCCCCCTCTCCAACCAAATGGGACCCAAAAAGGTATTCCCCTTAGCTTGCATTGGGACTAACATATTAGATTTACCATTTCCTTATTTACTAATAATAGGGTCTAATGGATCTATAAAAAAACCCTTAGGGGGCTGTAATTTGATTCATTATCCTCAAATAATATAATATATTGGTGAGCCTTCTTTCTTTTTGAAATTTTTAGTTACCCAAATGAAAAATCACCTCATCATCTAAGGCGGTATTCTTAGAATTCATTGAGAAGTTATCATAACAAATATAGACATTCTTTTTTTATTCAATTCCAATCTTAGAGATAGGGTTTTTTTGGAGAGACACAAGTTTGACATGTACCATAATGAGAAAAATCAGACCTTCATGAATGACTAAGGAATAAGGATTTTTGGCATGAGATTTTAATCTATTACACAGTGAAGAAAATAAATAGAAAGGAAATGAAATCAACTTGTTATGCCTAAAAATGTTTAGGATAATCAAATGGCAGCTAAAAATACTAAAAACTTTTATATCTATGATTACATACCATGTAATGAATTAGGCTATCTCTTCTGAAGGAGCTTTAATGGTGGATCTCTCATAACTCTAGTATATAGTTATTTTGACCTCATCCATTTCTCAAGAAAAGAAGAAAATCCACACATCCTCATTCACACATTTCCTATCTCTAAATAATTTTTCTCCCCTTGGTCAAAGTATTTGAAACTTTGGAAATTAGATCCTTAGTAATTTTAATCTCTAAGTGAAACACATTCAAAATACCATCACTCTATCATTCAACAAAAGCTTTAATAACATTTGGTTTGGCACCATGATGTCTCTCTATATATCCATTAATACTATCTATGGAGAGCTCACTCCAATATAATTTCATTTTCATTTTTGATAAATGATAGGATCAATTCTATTCCTATCCCCCCAATTCTTATAATGTCACTAAAAAGAGCACAAACTAGAAGACTAGGGAATCAGTTAGTAAACACTAGGTTCAAAACATAATCCAAGCCAGAGTTCTCATGTTAAAATAAGACCACATAAATAAGTTTTTTCATAGGACTAAATTCCTCATTTCCAAAAATACATTTTATTTAGAATTCCCCATAACCATTACATAGAAACAACTTTATTTCTTCAAGGATCTTGTAATTAAATACCCAACTCTTCATATATTGATAAATAATCCCCAATTTAGCCATTCTATTTGCCACATGATTACCCTCTTGGTAAACATGTCTAACCATATGATCCTTGAAATAATTCAGCATTTGAACATACTCAAAGATCAAATATTTAATTGTTTAGATAGGGATGCTTTACCATTTAGGAAATTAATAATGTTAGGAGAGTCATAGTCAGACCATACCTTAATAAACCCTTTATCTGTGGCTATTTTTAAAATAATGTACATTGCATAATCCTTGGAAATGTGGTTTTTCTGAGCACCCAATGGGAAAGCCACCACTAACAAATACAATACCAAATTGTGATCATGTGCCACTCGCCCACTTCTAGAAGGTCCATGAATCTCCTTCATTCCCTCATCAGTGTTTATTTTAGTCCATCCAAAATGAACAGAATTACAAACCACACCATCTCTAGGAAAAATTTTTTTGGCTTAGGATATGGATATATCCCATTATAGCTTCCAATTCTGATATATCCAAGTCTTCCTAAGAGAGATAAAGGGAACCACAAACAACTTTAACATTATTACAAGAAACTAAAAAATTCTCCTTGAGAGCTAAATGTATTTTCACATCAACCACCTTAGTAGGTAAATAATAGTATGTAAAAATGTGATTATCACTCTCTTTCAAAATACGATGGGCTATATGAGGCATCATGAGGCATCATCAATGACCCAAAAACACATAGGGAATTAATAGAAGATGGAAACACCCACTCTATATAAAAATTTGAAAATAAACCAGGAAAATCCAAGAAAGAGACCAAAGCTTAATGAAGGAGCATAATTCCACAAAAAATGTAGAGCTTAAAAACAATGTGAAAATTATTCTCCACATATTTGAAATAAAGGAAACACTGATTAGGAATAGCCATTTTCCTTTGCACAAATTATCAATACTCAAAATTTTATTCTACACTTGAAGCCAAAAGAGGATGTTAAATCTAGAGATGACCATCAGGTTCCAAACAAAAGCCCTGAAAGGGCATAGAAATAGATCTTTGACCTGCAATTAAAAATAATGGGAAGGAAAAAAATAGTCATACAAGGTGGATTTCTAAACCAGAGATTCTTTAGTCAAAACACTGGGAATAAACACCAAGGATAATAAATTATGAAGAGATTCTAGGCATGGATCAATAGCCAAAATATTGACCTCGAAAGAGTGTTGGAGATAATCTACAACCCAATACCCAAAAATTCAAGCACAAATGTTTCTAAGTTGTGTAGCCCGAGTGGAAAGGGAAAGTGGAAATCAACAATCCATCAATCCTCCTAGAGAGGATTTTTGTGCCATTTCAAAGAGACCATTTGATACCTTGAGAAATAAGAGATTTGGTGATAGAGGTAAAGCTCCATAAGATCGAGTATGAAGCCATCAGTCTACTATCAACCAAGAAATCCCTTATGTATGTATAGCATACCAATTATTTCTCATGCACAATCTTAGTCTAATCATTATCATAATTAAAGCTTCTCCAAAGCTATTTAGCTAGTAAGGCCTTATTAAATTATTTAAATCTTAAAAATGGAAAATACTCCAACATTTATTAGAAGACAAACCTGATCCAATGCTATGAGATGTATCGTATTTTTAGTTTTAAGACAATCCATTAAAAATTCCTTTGAATTGTTCAATTTTAACTAAATATTTTTGCAGTCAAAAACACTCATTGCATACACCATAAAATTCTACAAATAAGCCTTTATCAATTGGAGCTTTCCATCCTAACTTAAGAGAGTCCCTTTGCATGTAGCTAATTTATATTGAAACCTATCAATGATCTTTTATTAAGAAAACTATGGGGCTACATTGTGAGACCTACCAGACAGTCATACTATTACCATTATGTTTTCCATGCTTTCAGTACTTATTTCACAGACATAGTAGACTACTTGGACAACCATGTATTTGAGGATCTGTTGAATCCTATTTTATATGTTCGGTACCTGATTATGTAATTAGAGTACACTCAAGATATTACATGTTTTGATTTACTTTTAGTTATGTTTATGATACATATGATGTTATATGACGTTTTAAAACTATTGCCATGAAAATTTGGTTTAGGAAACCAAAGTTATGCTTAGTTGATTGATTTACAGACATAGTTTTAAACCATGCAGTATTGATGTATTATGTTTATATATTATGTTGATTGGACCTACTAATGTGCGCAATGAGTGTGCAGGATAAGTTGACCATGGATCTAAATGCGGGGATCCAGTATTGGAACTTATGTTTTATACTGTGCAATTCCAAGGTCCTCTTTGTAAAAGAAATATGGACCTTGTTGTATAGTCTTTTATTCGTATATGTGGTTTGCATGAGTGTATCTAATTTACCAAATGTGTATGTGTATTAGCCATGTCTTTTGTTTTATTAAATGTGCCAAATTTGGCAAATTGTGGCTTAAGTGTTGGCATGGTTAAACTTATTTTATTATTTTGTGGGTCAAGGGCTTGACTAGGGTGTAACCTTGGGGTAGGATCAACTAACCTTGAGTTGGGAAGTTTCTAGAAGTCAACCAAGACTAGAAATCTATGCATAAACTTTGGGTGGAGTTTAGGAGGGTCATTTGGGTTCCCATACGTTAACTGGGGTCATTTTTAGCTACCCAGATTGATACCTTAGGGGTTAGGGGTCATTTTCAACCCATTAATAGCCTTAAAACTCATTAATGACCCCTCTAAAGTAAAGGTTTTCATTTTGGTCGAGATTGAAGAGTTGTGAGGTTTTGGTTAACCTCTTTCTTCTTCCCAAACTTGCATTCAACTCCATTTATGGTGAAGGAAGGCAAGTGGGAAGAAGAGGATAGAGGTTTCTTCCCCTCTTTTGATTGGCTCCTAGATTTTAGGAGGTTTTCCTATTTAGGGAAGGTTTTAGGATGAGTTGGGTGTTCACCCACTCTCTATTCTTAGAGATAGATTCAGAATTAAGAAAGCCTTTTGGAGGAAAGAACTTGGAAGGAAATCTCTTCTCAAAATCACAATCCACCTTAGCTTTGGAGTAAGGTTGGTCTTCTTTAGAGTATATTTCTTAATTTCTTGATGTTCTTGAGCTTGAAACTCCATTAATGGAGTCCTATGTAAATTTCTAGTTATTTTCAAGTTGATTTCTTTTGAGTTTTAGTTGTTGTGTTTTATTTGTGTATAAATTTTGGGATGGGATTTTTCAAGACTTACTCACTCTAGGGAGAGTGGAGTAACCTTGAAGGGGGTAGAAGGTAGTAGACCCAGGTTGTGCAGAGTCTCTCATGCATGGAGTGATAAACGTGAGGTTCCATGATACCCATGATGCCAAGTATGGCCTCCGGGCATTTGGGGGGGCATAAGGAGTCTAGACCATATCTTCTTGAAGATGGTCATCCCAAGTCCACGTGTGGCTTGGAAAATCTATATTGTACTATGGATTCTCCACCTAGTAATCCACCTTTACCCTATTTTCAGAAAGGCCTCCAGGAGACCTTCCTATTGTTATACCCTGTTGGGAAGTATGTTGAGTGTTTTTAGGCTTTGGTTGTTTCCTTCATGCATGTGTACCTATTTGTTTTCCGTTCCTTATTGGATCCCCTAGCTCGTGGGTGGCCTTGAAAAGGCCTAGGTTGGGAGGTGAGCCTCCATGGTCAACCTTGCTTATACAGGTACCCAGTGATGCAGGGCTTGCAGGATTAGTGGACTTAGAGAAACTCCAATTTTTGAAACCTTGTTAAAATTTTCCATTTCATGTGTAAGTTTAAAATGGAATCAAGGATTCCTTGTAATTTTAAATGTTGGAATTTTGTAATATATTCATGGAATTGGTTTATGGAAACTTCACAGTTATGTTATATGAATAATTTTGGCACATGTGTAATTAAATAGATAGATAAATTAATAAATTCCATTTTTATGTATGTGCACGAGTTATTTGAACTTAGAAATTTTTGTGAACAAAATTATACACTGTTGTGGAAATAAAATTAGGGGTGTACTTTGACAAGAACTTAATTAAAATATTGTTATTAAATTATTTCAAAATTCTTGTTATGTGTTGCACAGATAAACAACACGTTGTATGGATAATTTTATGAATTATTGTTACAAATTAATTTAAATAAATTTTATTGTATAGTAAATAAAGAATTTATTTTAAAATTATACTTTTATACTTAGAAAATTTTTTTGAAATATAAAAAGAAAAATGTTCAAAGTATTTTTTTTTATTATCTCATGTTGTTGAGAACGAATTATAAATTATAAATATGTATTTTTTTATAAAAAAAAAAAGAAAAGGCTTTATAGCCGCTATTTCATGGTTCAGGAAATAGATATTTTACCAGTAATATATATATATATATATATATATATATATATATATATATATATATATATTAAACAAAGTTATAATATTAATATTATAACAATCAAAAAACATAGTATTATAAAAATTCTTTGTTTGAAGTGCTTAGCGCTGTTTCATTTTTAGCAAAAAAAAAACAATATTTAAAAAAAAATTAATGCTGGAGCGGGCCGAAGCCCTAACCCCAGCCGCGGGTGTTCATCCCCGCACCACCGCATGGCAGTGGCTGGCAGTGGCCGGCGGCGGAGGCCGGGCGGCACCGTCTCCTCACGCCACCACTGCTGTTGTGGTGGTGGACGGGGAGCGGCGCCGGCGCTGAGCCCTCCTCTCTGCCCAGATCCCCCTTCTCTCCTCTCCACCGTTCACGCCGCCGAGCCGCGCTCACCATCTCCGCCGGCTCTGTTCCTTCTGCCGGCGCCCACTTTTCTCCGCCTGTAGTTATCGCTGCCCTCGTGAGCGGAGCGTACGCAGCTCCCTATGTTCCTTCGCCCGCCTTCCGCTCGGCCCTGCGCGCAGGGGGCTTGGAGACAAATTGGGACTTAGAATAGGGTTAGATAAAATTGTAAGCATTTCGTTTATGTTATATTTTATGATGTTTAGAAAGTATAAAGTAGTTTGCTTTAATTAACAATATAAGATTTCCACAATCTATTAGTAATGCAAAGTAAGTTTGCTTTAAGTTTAAAATTGTTTTAATATAAGCTTATTAAATAGCTATCTAATTTATAGTTATAGATGGAGTTGTAATTTAAATTAGATAAAAATTATTATTATTTTATTTTTTAAAGATTTTTCTTTTGGGTGATTAAATAAAGTCATTTAAGAATTTAGATTTAATTTTATATAAATGATGTATAAATTTGTTATTAAAATAGATTTGAATAGATTTAATTTTACAAAAGTGATTATTTAATTATTTTGGGATTAAGTAATACATTAAATAGTTTCTATCTAAATAGAGATTAAAAGTTATTTTAATCTAATTTAATAAGGAATATTTATGAAATAATCATATGGGTTGTATTTTCTTAAAATCAATTGTTTTACTCATTAAATGTTAAAAGTAGTTTTATTAAATTACCTGGATGATAAATTATAGGTGAATATTTCATTTAATAAAATAAATAATTCATTTTTTAAATTAATAATCTAGATAATGTTTTATTGATATGGGGGTCATAACAACCCCTTATCTTCACGATAAATAGCTATAAGAGTATTATCGCTACTTTTGACCAGCATCGAGCACAGTTGACTTTTGGCCAAGGATGGTCAAACTTCCTTTGTTTGTCTCGATTTTCAAACCAAGTGTTTCCTTCATCCCCTAGAGCTTAGGCTTTCATTTTCACACCATTCAGTGATGGTTGACTTCTTGGTCAACCCTAGTTGCCTTTTTGGTCAATTGTCTCGATTTGCATGCATGCACCTTCCTAAGGGCTTAGCGGCCCCTAAAAACTTTCTTCCATGTAATTCAGAGTATAGTTGACTTTTGGTCAACACTAGTTGACTTTTAGTCAACTATCTTGATTTGTGTGCCGGTCAAAGCTAGTAGTCTAGGGAAACCTTGTAGCTTGTTTTTAGAGTTGTTTGATGAAGTTTGACTTTTGGTCAAACTTGGTCAACCCCTTTGATTGACCTTTGAACTTTAGTCAGACTCTTTTATTATCAGATGCCTATTTTATCTTTGCATCATTTAGCATGCACATAGGGTCTTGTGCCCGATAGTGCTCTCGACTTAGCTGCATTAGTATGATCGTTTGGAGATGCTTTGTAAGGTTTTAGAAAAATTTTGTAGTTGTGCTTTGCTCAACTTTTGGGCATGACATACATTATTAGACAAGGGAAGACCCAAATAGTTTGAAGCGAGATCAACAATCTAACAACCAAGAATCTCAACAAACCTCTTTAGTCTTGTATCCAAGGTATTTAGGAAGAACAACGAACTTTTGGGCGAGTTGAATCTTTAGCTAGAACCTTTCTCATACAAATTAATGGCTTATTTAGTGTTTTATTTCCTTAAATAGAACTTTCACCCATGACAATAGTGTCATCCATGAACTATTTATGAGAGAACACTAAATCTACCAAAGAGGTCCAGACAACTCTTTTAATCTTCTAATCACCAATTTACTTTTAAATGTATCTGCCCAATTATTTTATTTTTAAGATAAACAAGAAAGATAAAATAGCCCCCCCTTGTCTTAGATCCCTATAGGAAGGAATGAAACATGTGTGTGGGCCATTAATTATAAAAAAAAACTTATCTATGAATATCAAATGGAAACTGATTTGAAAATAATTATCAGTAAAATGAAAAGCAACTAGAAGTTTCAAAAGGAAGCATCAATTTACCTTACCATAGGCTTTGAGGATATCTAAATTGATAACGAACCCAAACTTCTTCTTAATGAGTAAAGATAAAATTCTCATGGGTTGTCATGATTGAATAAGGAATCTATCTTCTAGGAAAAAACACATTTTTTTGGGAAGAGACAAACATAGGTAGGATTTGTATGAGCCATAGGAATAAGATTTTTAAAAAATATTAAAATTAGAATTGCATAAATTAATTTTTGAAAAGTCCTTAAATAAATTAGCTCCATCTTTCTTTGGGATGAAACAATGAATGTGAAATTCAAGTCCTTAATAAGTGATCTAGACCCCAAAAAAACTCTTTATCAACTGCAATATTGTCATTATCCACCACATCCTTGTATATTTAGAAAATAAAATGTACAATCCATTTATACCTTGGGCTTTATTACCTTCAAAAGAGAAGACAACAGAAATGAACATATTCCTCTAATGGAATCCTAGTGAGAGCAAAATTCATGTCAAAAAAATTCTTTGAAGGGATATCCTTAATAATTTCACGACGACCATTAAGATCTAGTGAATAATCATTAGATAATAATGAAAAAAAATAATCAAAAGTGGCCTTCATTATCTCCTCATATTTCTAATAATAAATTCTATTTAACTTGGTGTAGTGAATTTTATTCATATCCCTATGTTTTATTATTGTAATATGAAATAACATAGTGCTTCAACCCTTTCTCTGAATCCAAATAGAATAAGATCTTTACTTTTAAAATGTTTCTTCCTTACACATGATATCATGCAACATATATAGTATGAAGATTTCCTAATTTATAAGGGCATATTGAGATCCCTAACATCAGATCTAGGATTAAACACAATAAAAATCATTATTTAGATGGTCTTTGATCATACAAATATGGCCAAATAATTATTTATTCCATTTCTGAATATTGGACTTAACTGTAACAAGCATTTTAGCCACCTAATACATAGTTGTACCTTGGATGTCAACGAACCACTAGTACTTGATTTTGTAAAATAGATTAGGATTAATTGTGCATATTAGTTTGAATTTAAAAAGAAATTTATTATTTCTAAAATTATTATCCATAGTGAAAGAAATAGGGAAATGGTCTGAGTTAATGTTAGACAAGGTAGAGAGTCTGCAAGTACATAGAGTTGATCAATCATGGGTAATAAAAAAAAGATCCAACCTTTCTTAGAAGACAAACCTGATCCAATGCTATGAGATGCATCCTATTTTTAGTTTTGAGACAATCCATTAAAAATTTCTTTGAATTTGTTCAATTTTAACTAAAAATTTTGGAAGGAGTAAAAAAAACTCATTGCATACACCATAAAATTCTACAAATAAGCCTTTATCAATTGGAGCTTTCCATCCTAACTTAAGAGAGTCCCTTTGCATGCAGTGAATTTAGATTGAAACCTATCAATGATCTTTTCTTAGGAAAACTATGGGGCTACATTATTAGACAAGGGAAGACCCAAATAGTTTGAAGGGAGATCAACAATCTAACAACCAAGAATATCAACAAATCTCTTTAGTCTTCTATCCAAGGTATTTAGGAAGAACAACAAACTTTTGGGTGAGTTGAATCTTTAGCTAGAACCTTTCTCATACAAATTAATGGCTTATTTAGTGTTTTATTTCATTAAATAGAACTTTCACCCATGACAATAGTGTCATCCATGAACTATTTATGAGAGCACACTAAATCTACCAAAGAGGGAGGCAACTCTTTCAATCTTCTAATCACTAATTTACTTTTAAATGTATCTGCCCAATATTTTTGTTTTTAAGATAAAAAAAGAAAGCTAAAATAGGCCCCCCTTGTCTTAGATCCCTATAGGAAGGAATGAAACATGTGTGGGGGCCATTAATTATTAAAAAAAAAAACTTATTTATGAATATCAAATGGAAACTAATCTGAAAATAATTATCAGTAAAATGAAAAGAAACTAGAAGTTTCAAAAGGAAGCATCAATTTACCTTACCATAGGCTTCGAGGATATCTAAATTGATAAGGAACCCAAACTTCTTCTTAATGGATAAAGATAATATTCTCATGGGTTGTCATGATTGAATAAAGAATCTATCTTCCAGGAAAAAAAACATTTTTTTGGGAAGAGACAAACATAGGTAGGATTTGTATGAGCCATAGGAATAAGATTTTTTTAAAATATTAAAATTAGAATGGCATAAATTAATTTTTGAAAATTCCTTCAATAAATCAGCTCCATCTTTCTTTGGGATGAGAACAATGAATGTGAAATTCAAGTCCTTAATAAGGGGTCTAGACCCAAAAAAAACTCTTTACCAATTGCAATATTGTCATTATCCACCACATCCTAGTATATTTAGAAAATAAAATGTAGAATCCATTCATACCTTGGGATTTATTACCTTCAAAAGAGAAGACAACAGAAATGAACATATTCCTCTAATGGAATCCTAGTGAGAGCGAAATTCAGGTGAAAAAAAATTCTTTGAAGGGATATCCTTAATAATTTAACAACGACCATTAAGATCTAGAGAATAATCATTAGATAGTAATGAAAAAATAATCAAAACTGGCCTCCATTATCTCCTCATATTTCTAATAAAAAAATGTATTTAACTTGGTGGAGTGAATTTTAGTCATATTCCTATGTTTGATTGTTGTGATATGAAATAACATAGTGCTACGATCCTTTCTCTGAATATAAATAGAATAAGATCTTTACTTTTAAAATGTTTCTTCCTTACACATGATATCATGCAACATATAAAGTATGAAGATTTCCTAATTTATAAGGGCATATTGAGATCCCTAAGATCAAATCTAGGATTAAACACAATAAAAATCATTATTTAGATGGTCTTTGATCATACAAATATGGCCAAATCAATATTTATTCCATTTCTAAATATTGGACTTAACTGTAACAAGCATTTTAGCCACCTAATACATAGTTGTACCTTGGATGTCAACGGACCACTAGTACTTGATTTTGTAAAATATATTAGGATTCATTGTGCATATTAGTTTGAATTTAAAAAGAAATTTATTATTTCTACAACTATTATCCATAGTGAAAGAAATAGGCAAATGGTTTGAGTTAATGTTACACAAGGTAGAGAGTCTGCAAGTACATAGAGTTGATTTATCATGGGTCAAATCTACCAAATCAACTTTTAGTATAAAATTGCCAATAAACCAAATTGCATAATGACTATAATACAATAGTCAAAATGAAGACAATACATGTGTCAATAGAGTTACTTGGTAATTGAATATGGAGACCCTTATCGAGATACACTTCCAAGATGATACAAGGGTCAAGGTACAAAGGTAACCTAAAATTCTTTTGCGTCCTAACATATTGTAAGGCAATTATGAATTACCAGGAGGTAGATGTCAGGTATGAATCAATGACCTTCTTGTCAGTGTTTTGTAAATAATTAATATGAATTGTAATGAAACTTTGAACAATCAATGACAATTTTTGAGACTAAAATGGAGCCAACGGAGATAATATACAATTAATCGAGCATAAATAACTTGACTATCCTATTTTGTTTTCATTATTAGTGAATAAGTAAATTGAAACCTTATGAATGCGTTTATAAATAGAATAATATAATTTAGGGACTTTAATTTTGGGTAGTGCCTTGTGCATTGCAGAGTTAGATCAAAAGTAAATCACTTGCTATAGTAGGATTTTCTTTTGGGGCATACTATGGGAATGATAAATGAGAATATAAAGCCTTTCGATAGACAAGCCAAATTGAGTCAAATAAGATGGAGAGCTTGACCTGAACAAACTTAAGACATGATTGAGAGAGTGATTCGTTAAATCCCTATAGATAGTTATTAAACTATTAAAGTATAAAATACTATATGTGTTTACTCTGTGTATGAAACTGGTAGGCAACCCTCCTCGTGGTTCAATGTAATATGCTTGGGAATGTTGTGTAAAGTGGATATTAAGTAGTAATATTGAGGGTAGTATAGAAACATAATTAAACATATGTATAGTAATATAAATTAACTAACATAATGCCTTTTGTGATGAGTGAAGTTATATGTGAAGTACCTCTAGTAAGTGACTAGTTCAATTAGCTAGGAATGAAGTGGTGGACATCAAGTGCTAGCTCACCAAATAGAGCCACTTGAGAAGTTTCTTGATGGTTGTCATGCTAAAAATATTCCTATGAATTGATTATAAGAGTTGAGGTACCCATGGAGTTGTTGTGCTAGTAACCGTATCTCTGGTCATTCCTATATTCCTAAAATGTATAGCCTTATAGATGTTGTAATAAAGTTGTTTTATTCCCTTTTGGCCTAATTGAGTGGGCCATTTAAATGTTGTGTAAGTATGATGATGTATTTCATGTTGTTGAGAGTGAGGCATAAGTGAACCACATTGCAGTGGGAACTTCTCTCTAGGAGAGGAGGATGTTGTGATGTGTATACCATGATTATATGATTAGACATAGTGAAAGAACTTATAGAGTAAGTAGGACTATTATTAGGAAATATGCAGTTGTCCCCTGAGTTTTAATGTGTCTACCTCTCTTTCCAAATAAATATTTTTTTGGAAAACCCTTAATACTTTATACTTGTCAGGACATAATTGGTATATATTAAATATTGTCATAATAAATGTATGACGCGATTTACCCATATCCCTCTTAGTGATCTCAAAAGGTCACATAGTTCATGTAATGATTTTGGTAGAATATGGATTGCTAAATTTATTTTTCTTTTATTTTACTGTGTTTCACAAATTGGTTTTTTGTGATTGCCAACAATGTAAAAGTAATTAATTTATGTGTTGAGATTCTTAGCCAAATTTTATTTTAATGTCCATATTTGCCTCAAGGACTTGTCTTTACTTATTTTGTGAAACGTTTTACCAATGTGTCCAGTCTTTGAATCTCACTTTGATGGAACGTTATTTTCTTTTTTTTTTAATTTATGTATTTTATGTTTATTTGATGAGGCTCTTATGGTTGCAATTGTTGGCAAGTCATTTCATGGTAGGTGCTATGAGGGAGAATATTTATTGGGGAAATCCATCACATTTTATTATTATAAATAGGGAGAAACTATAAAGAAGTTTCCCATCACACCATGTTCACCCTTGTCATTAGCGCTATCTATGACCATGCTAGCAGCCTTGGTAAGAGTGTTTTATGGATTGTGATATGTATAGTCCTTGTAAGATTACTTTATGATCTTTCTTCATAGATATTATGATATTATCAACAAATATAATATAAAGTTGGTACAAACTAATGATTTTTAGAGTGGCAAATGATACCTTTAGCATAATATTGAACCTATGCTCAGATATTGAAATTCATTGGGACCAACATATAGAATGAGGTTAGCCTACATTTGAGGATATGTTGTAAGGAAGGTTTCCCTTGTTTTTAAGCATTTCCTTGTTACCTTAGACCCAACATTGGTGTGTTGAATGGAATTACCTTACGTGATCTTGTTGCTAGAAGAAGTTATGATAACTATGTAAAATAATATTAGATTGTGATGTTTGGGTAAGTACTTCAATCGTACAATATTAATACTTTTAAATGTTATAATTGATTAAAATAAGGTAAAACATATCCTTAACTTGAATCAACATTAGAATTCCTCATTGCATGAGATTAGTGATTCAAAATTTATCCAATGGACTAAGCTAGATGTCAATCCCAAAACTTTAACCCTAAGTGGCGTAACTTCTAGGAGGAAGTTCATGTCGAGGAGGGGAAGATGTGAGGCCTCACCCTAGACCCATCATGGCTTTTCCACTATCATTATGGTAGACCTAGTAATTGGCTTAATGTTTTGATTAGTTTAGTATATTCTATGCTCTTGACAAGGATTTGATCATATTTGATAAGAATACATTACATTTTATGATGCTTTCTATACTTATAATGTTGACTTTATGATACATTATGACTGGCATTATGATGATTGATTTAGATGAAATACTGAGATGTGCAATTAGGGAATTTATGTCGATATGAGTTGTTAGGAAAATGAAAATCAAGAAATGAATTAGGTTGAGATGTGTATTTCATATAGGGTTAAAAGTTAGGTGATGAATTATGGATGACTATTTTATGATATAAATATGAATTCTAATTTATGGTTATTTTGATTTCTAAATGTTGTGATGATGTGATGGATTTTATATGCTTACGTACGTAACTAGGAAATGAAGATTTGATTCGATTATGATACGGTGAGATTTATATTATGAATTGAAATGTTAATTACTTAGGTGAAGTTTATGAGTGTCATGATGACATTTAATTACAATTGAATTATATATGAAATGATTATGCTACAATCTTAATTTAGTGATGAATTGAATATTTCATGATGAGTTGTATGTATGTTATAGATAAATTATTATGCCGTGTGAATTATTATATTTGAGATGAATTCCCTTGATCGTTAATGTTATGAATTTACATGTATATATTTCCTTGCACTACTGATGTTGGACTTTACTGTGTAGGGAACTAGACCATGGTAAATTCAAGGAACCAAAGCATAGACTTATGTGTAAATCAGTTCGAGCTAAGGTTGCTTCTAGTGAGAGGAAAAAACCTCATTGTATCATATTTAATTCATGAAAGTAATGTGAATGAATGTATTTAAATTATATGTAAATTGTAAATATAATTAATGTTGAGAATTCCCAAGTGGATATGCCACATGGCTTGTGATGTGTCATTATTGTTTGCGTCACTTGAAACTTGTGTGTGTACTTGTGGCCATGACATGTCCACTTGGGGATTGGATGCCCATAACCTAGGACAGTACCCTTGAGGATCCGCATGAGAATCCCTTGGTTAGGGAGCTTGAGGTGAAGTCATTTCATGAATTTCGAATTCGAGCTTTACATGGATTTTTGGGGGGCTTAAAAGGTGCCTAGGGGTGTGTTTAGGCCATTTTTAGTAAGCCCATTTGATATACCTATGGGTAAGTGACATTTTTAACCATAGGACAACCCGTAGTTGACCAAAAGACCCCTCCAAAAGTTAAATTTTCAAAATGGCCGAAAATCCACTTTTGAAGCAAGGTCTTGGTTAGAGTTCCATCCAATTAAGATGCTAGTCTTTGGTCCACCTTTTTGGCCAACCTTTTTAGGACTCCATATTTGAAAACCATGTAAGAAACTTGGAAAGGTCATCCAATGAGAATGAGATCCTATTCATAGGAGATTGTCTGGAGACATTTTTAGAGGGGACTCTTCTTTTGAAAAAGTTTGACACCCACTCTCCAGATTTGAAGACTTTTCTAATTTGAAGAAAAAAACTTAAGAAAAGAGGAGGCTCTTCATCAAATTTCTTCCATAAGCTTGGATCTAGATTGGTGGCATTCTTCATTCTACTTGTGATGTTCTCATGTGAAAGATTTTTCAAGAATATTTTCATTCTTCCATGTAAAATCTAGTTATTGTGTTCTTATGTATTTATCATTGTGAATCTTGTTATGTTGTGTAGTATATGTTTATGCAAAACTTGAGCTTGTTGTAGTGCATGTTTTTCCTTGTATTGTAAATGTGAAGTTATGAGCTCTTGTAGATTTTTTGTTGTATTGCATTATTTTGTTAAGGGAGTTTTCTCAAGCCCATACTCACCCTTGAGAGGGAAGAGTAGCCTTGGTGGTGAAGGGAATTTTAGGACAACCCTGGGTGTAGAGTCTCTCCTTGCTATGGAGAAGGAAGAAACGTGGATGTATGGGCTCCATGTAGCCATTTCTTTTTGGGGGTCATAAGGGATTGTATAGCTTGAAGCCATGGAGGTCATAAAGAGTTTTATTGTGTTTGGATTTTGTGGCAAATGTGTGTTGAGAAAGTCAAAATTAGGCTTGTCTTTTATTTCTTTGAAATGTGTTTTCTCCCCTTGGGTTTTAGTTCCACCTTCACCCCAATTTTTGAGTCATTTGGAGACTCTTTGTTTTAGCCTTGGATGGGAGTTTAAATGTGATTTTTTTGTTATTTTGATTGTATTTTTTTTTATTGTGAAACCTTGTCTCTGTGATGGTTCCCCAAGCTTGGGGGTGGCTTCATAGAAGCCTAGGTTGGGAGGTGAACACTCCATGGTCTATACTATTTTCCTTTGCAGGTATTGATGATCATGTTGCAAGGAGAAAAAATCTTTGGGAGAGTTTCTTCCTATTTTGTGTACATGAGAGAGCAACTTAGAGTGTTGTATTATTGTTCTCTTGAAATGAGAATTCATCTCATGTTGTTTGTTGTAATGTACATTGAAATATGTATCAAGTTGTATGTGAAAATGTTCTTCATCATTGTGAAATGGTTTATTGAGGAAATGAACAAGGAATGTTATTCATTGAGCGTGTAGTTCTCCTCTTCTTGAAAATTTTGTGTGATGCTCAAGGATGAAAGCAAGTGTATTGACTATGATATATTCAATAAGTAAATGCTAATGTATTACGTTGTTATTTTGAAAGAACTTCAAGAAATGAAAATTGTAATGATGTATTTTAGTTTCCTTGAGTTTCTCTTTGGGATAGTCAATGTAAAAAAATGATATTTATATTTTAAATTGGATTCAATGAATGAAATAGAGATATTGTAACTTGATCCTTGTATTGTAAAGTTTCATGTTTAGATTTCATATTGGAAAGTTAATAGTTGATGCAATTGTTCTTGACCATATTAAGTTTCTATGAAACTTTTCAATTCCATTTCAAATGGCAAGTTGTTGTTGTAAAAAAAATGGACTTAACTCTTAGTAGCTAACAAATGAATTAATCGAGGGGCATGGTAATAGAGAAAAAACAAAAAACTATGTGCTAAGTGCAATAGAAATGAAATGAAAACAAACAAGTGAAAAAAAAAACCACAAAGAAGAGTGGAAATAGAGACCTACAAGTCTCTGGAAAATGTATGGGAAAAATTCTCGTACATTTTCCAATTCGACAGAGATTATTTTACTCTTTTCCTTGGCCAAGTGGAGGGCAAGTCAACTTGGGGGACCCACCTGGGTGGTCACCCCAAAGGGCACTCAAATGCCCTTTTAAAAAAAAATATTTAATCACCTTCAACAACAAAACAAAAAAATATATAATAAGACACCACCTATCAAATCACAAGTTGCCTTAAAAAGGGGCCTTTAAAAAATATATATTTCAAAAAAAGAAAAAAAAAAAGAAAGCTTGACAGATTATATTTTATTAAAAAAAATACCATTTCAAAAAAAAGACCCCACATATGCTATGTGTTGCAAAGTGGTCTTAAAAAATATAATAATTATAAAGAAAAAATAAAAAAAATTGTTTTTTTTTTATAAAAAAGTTATTAAGAAAAAGAGGGGGTGTGAAGGGGGGGGGGACACATGGACCACACCTTTCGTGGGACCATGGCCCCACGGCCCCCATGCCCTATCATGATAGGGCCTCCCTGCCATGATAGGGTGCCATCCTGCCTCGACAGTGTGGTACGTTACTATAGGTAGGCAAGCCTGCCTCGGTAGTGCGGTACGTTACTATAGGTAGGCAAGCCTGCCACGGCAGGGTGGTGGCGTCCGCCACGGTCCCCTAGGGACTTTAAATAAAATATGATATATGCATTTTTTTATTTTTTATTTATTTTATTTAATATGAAATTTAATTATTAATAGATGTATATTATTAAATAATACTTGGTAATTATTATTTAATGATTATATTTATTAATAAATATGTTACTATTTAGTAATTAGTATTTATTATTTAATAATTATATTTATTAATAAATTTAAATATTAACAAACATGTTATTAATTAATATTTTGTATTTCGATAATTATAATTATTAACAAATATGTGTTTCTTCTATTAACACATTAATAATGATAAAATGAGCTTAATCAATTTAGCTAAATTTGTAATACCCCTCGCATCTGATTACTGTTGAGACTATGTTTATTTTGATACTATTTTATCTTAGTTGATTAGATCAGACATATATCATATGTTATATTTATATTGTGGTGTGTTATTTGACGATTATGCTCTGGAGGTTAATTATCATGTTTGAACTGGAACAAAACATTATGTGATGGTTAATTTAAGTAATTATGGATTTTATATGATGTTTCAATGCATGTATTAATTGATGTAATTTAGATGATTATTATATTTGGTACTTACCCCATACCCGCATGTGTATGGTATCGTGTTTGTTATCATACATGTTTTCTTTCTATTGACGTGCCTATATGGTAGATGAGGAGGTGTAGTTACCACATTGAGTCAGGTCCACACGTCCCAGCCATCCCTACCATGTCTGTTATTATATTTATATATGCACATGTACATGCAGTGGTTTTATGCAGGTTGCAGGTACCGGGCATTGACTTCCCTGGCTTGACAGGATGAGCGTGCCCTTATTATGTCTCAATGGACGAGAAGGGGAGTTAGCACTCAGGCCAATTCCCTAGCCTAACCTAATCGTCCTAAAACCACAGACGGAATCTTACTTGACTTACTTGATTTGAATTCATTCTTGTAGAATGAATCTGATATATATTTTTCCGGTTGAGCATGATATTGATCTTAGGTGTTGTTCCATGTTGGTGTCGTATTTTGACCTTGTGGATTCATGTTTGATTTCTGATAGAAATTTATATTATGTTGGTGTATTAGTAAATATAATGTTATTAGTATGGTATAGCATAATCAAATATATATGTTTTCACTAAGTCTTTTATAATAATAATATTATTAATTGTATATATATAAATTTTATATATAAATTATATATATATATATATATATATATATATATATATATATATATATATATATATATATGTTTATATAGATACAACTTATCATGTAATTTTGAAATATTAGAGTGATATGACCTAATTCATAAGAGGAAATAAAATGAAAAGAAATTTATAACTTAAAAATTGATATATTTTATTCCCATAAATGGGAGGTTGACTTGAATAGTAGGGGGAAAATAATAAAATACTTCTCCCCTAATTTTCAAGCCAATTTAGAGGAAAGGAGAGAGAGACTTGTCATTAATTTTGATATGCAAAATTTAGAGGAGAGAAGAGAGGAAGAGTTGAAGACAAGATAGGAGCTGATTTGGAAGCAGCTGAGCGTTTAAGCTTGTGGATTGGAGAGGTATTCTCGGCTGGACTTCATCAGCCTGCTTGTTGAACCAGGTAGGATTTGAGTTTCCTTAATATGTCCTAAATTAGTTTTCAATCTTTCCATCAAATAAGAGGATACACTTATCTTCTCAAATGTGGTGTGAAGCAATAAATAAATGAGATTTTAGATTTCAATGTGAGATTTTAACACCACAGACATACAAACCTCTCTAAATTTAGTCATTAGTGAATCTAAATTTGAAATAGACAAAACTTGTTAGTTCTTAACACAACAAAATTGGTTATGTTTTGATCCAATGTTGCCACAATATTCATTTAATAGATCAAATTATAATTCTAAATGGAAGGAATTAGTAAATTAAATTGGCAATCTAATTTGGAAACAAATAACATTATGTATGTGGTAGCAAAACAATCTAAGTGTTTCAATGGAGAAAACCTATAGCAAAAATAAAACTAAGTCTTGAACATATGAACATTTCCAGCTCTCTGGAAAATGTATGGGAATAATTCTCATACATTTTCAAAAACACAGTCATTATTATAATATTAAAACTGCCACCTTTTTGTAACATAAACTATTTAAAAATAAATAAATAAACTTTATTCAAGCAACCCCACCTTACTTCATTTAATACTATCCCTTGCCTAGGCGTGTATGGAAGAAGTCATATCATGTATTAATATGAAACCTTTTAGTTGGTCAAGGTGTGATGTCTAATGTTGACTACCCACATCTTTTTCTTTTACTAAATGAAAATTTACCTTTTTTCTAAACCTATGTATGCCTTGTATGCCAGCCCATACTTAGCTTTTAAAACAAATGTGTAATGGGCCTGCATTTGCATTAATGGCTTGTCCCTTTCATTGGGAGGCGCAGGAAGAGGAGAGGCTAAGTTATTTACCTTAGATGTGAGGGGGACCCACATTTAACTTTACCTTTTCATCACCCTTTTCCCCATGCTCAATATTGAACGTAGCTTTTGTATAGCATTAAAACTTGTTTCAATATTTTTGTTTCCTTTCAACATCCCTCAAGTAGCGTACCATCTCCTTTGTCCTTGCATTGGATATGGTGAGAGGGAGATTTGATGGGTTATAGGGGACTTTTAATATTTTTTTTTCTATGTCTTACTTTATTTATGTTTAAGAGAGAAGACAAGGAAAGGTAGTGGGAAGTGGGTCTCACTCCTTTCCCATGTCATATCATAAAGGAGTAACTTCATTAATCTTTTGTGTTTAATTTCAAAGCATGGGAAAGCTTGCGTGGTTTTGATGAAGACATAAAGGGAAGACATTAAGTGAAGGGACTTTGATGATGTGTCAGCCCAAGTACCTTCTTGACCAATCCCAAGGTTTGAAACCTTATGTAAGACAAGACCTCCCTCCACTTGTGCTAGTTTAGGGAAAGGTATTTAATAAGGTATGGGGGGATATATTTCAAGGTTAATTGATTTGTTTATTTCTTGTTGAGGTAGCAAGATTTATAATCTATTAGAGCCTAATTGAATTTGAGTAGGTACCTTATTAGAATGCTAGTCTAGGATTTTAGTGGAGTAGTAAATTGATATATTTAATTTATGCATGTTTTATTTAATGATGAGTAATGCATTTATAATTTGTGGGGTTTATTAATTAACACATTAATAATTACAATTAATATTACATTGTAACATTGGGAGTTAAGGTATATTCATAATTCTTAAGTGACATAATATAATCTTTTAATTAGATAATGAATGTATTCTATAATCAATAACTATATATATATATATATATATATATATATATATATAACTATATATATATATATATATATATATATATATATATATATATATATATATATATATATATATATATATATATATATATATATATATATATATATATATATATATATATATATATATATATATATATATATATATATATATATATATATATATATAGGAAGAGATTAGTAATAGCTTGTCGTAGTCAATTGTTGGGTTAGCTAGTTCTTTTTAATGAGATAATATATTGAAATTATTAAATGGGATTGGCATGGTGTCTTAAATTTTGTAATCATGATGTTCCATTTTCACCCGTTTTAACAGATTATATGGACATTGAAAAATATTTATAAAGTAGATTAGAAAATCACATAAGTATGAACTTGCTATCTTTGTGAGCAAAAGGAAAATTTACTTGTTAAATGATTTTTGTAACGTTGTCTTCTCTACGAAATGTTATCTCATTGTGTTACGATGTTCTCTTACTGTGTAAATTGTACGTGCATGTGCATTATATTATTGATGTAGTCAATCTGCATATGGGATAGATGACCAATTAGGGGGTGAAATCCAGAGGCCGGGTATATGTTGTGGATATCAGTTATCTATGTTGTTGAATGTTTTATGATGCATTGTGGAATTCTATTTTCTATTGCTTGAAGGAGAAAGTGTAAATGTGAGATCATGGTTGGGATATCTATTTGATCTTTTTGATTATTACCTCCTGGTGGATTAATTTGAGTTAGTGGCCAAGTGAGTAAATGTTTTGATTTGTAAGTATGATTTATTTGGTTATCTGTTTATTGGGGCTTATATTGATCTATGTGGCCACAAACCAGGATGGGTTTTATTGAGAGACTAGGGTAGGTTATCTAGATGTGATGTAGGGGGTGGCTTGCAATGGATCACCGAGGCCCACAAGTGGCTAACGGATCATCCATTAACAAGTTTCTTAATTCTAGTGATAACATTATAAAAATTGATCTAGTTAGGAGAACATTAAAAAGATAATTTGTGATACTTCGCCCATGCCTTGAGTGCCATCGGTTCAGTGAGGAACCTTTAGGACTAAACTCAAGGGTGGATCATCGATATACTTGTCTTCATGAGAGATATCGATGCCACGTATGATCACTTGAGTGCCGTCGGTTCAGTGAGGAACCTTCAGGACTAAACTCAAGGGTGGATCTGCGTGATGACACCTTCCTACTCACACCGTAGATATCCTACATAGGTTAGTGCCTCTTGTAACCCGTATACCCTCTTGTTCTAGAGATATCTTTCTAGGTGGTGATTGGGATTGGTCCTTAGTATGTGTGTGGGCCTAGTGTTATCTCCCTAGCATGGAGGAGTGGACCTTTGGGTTCCACATGGTCGGGAGGTAGTGTACTTCTCCATTGAGACTGTTGCGGATAACCTCCATCACCTAATTGTTACTTGGATCAGATTTCCACCATTGTTGCGGATTCATGTATCAGATGTCAGATGTTATTATCTTGTACTTGTAGGAGATTTTATTTAATTAGTAATGATCCCTACGTGGATCCATGATGTATTTTGATATTTGTAATTGTATTAAATATTACCGCATACCCTACAATATGTGTAGTGGATGTAGGTGATCATGTGATGTAATGTTATATTGGTTCAAGAGATGTATTTAATTTTATTATTTACTTAAAAGTTCTTTAGCATTTGATCTTGTTAGCGTAGTGTTAGTTAGATGACGTAATACTATGTCAGGGACCCTTGAGAATAAAAATGAATGATGTGTTTATTCAAACTGATGTATGTAGAGCAATGTGATGCTTTATTCAATGTGCTTGTTAACATTAGTAAACAAAAAAAAAATTTGGTTGCATAACTTAGCATAACTTTTAGTGTTAATCTCTTGGGTTCCCTGGCAGGGCGTTACAAAATTAGTTAAAGGTTAAATGAACGTGAGTATGTAGATGAATTTTTAACTCACCTAACTTGTTATGGTGTTATTAAATTTGTTCTCATCATTGAGTAGCATAGTTAAGTAGTTTTTTTATTGTGGATAAATTTAATTTATATCATTTTAAATCAAATGAGATAAATCCTTAGAGTAGTAAATTTATTTAACTAGTACTTTATTCATTTTAACATAAGATGTTTTTAATGACTTAATTGTCTTGAGGACTTTAGGCTGAGATAAACGATTTTAGCAACAACTAAATTCCTTAAAATTTAATTATCATTTTATGGGATACTTTATTAAACCATAATTTAATTTAATATGATATCCAATGATTAAATCAAAGATAGCTCTAACGTTTGAAGTAAAGACATTTAAATTTATTAAATTATATTAATGTTGTCATGTTTAGTAAACAATAAATTTAATGAGTTATGACTAGGATAAGGTTTGTTAACCCCAGAAGTTGTTGAGCTTCTCAACTTGGTCTAAGTGAACATGACCGTTAACCGGGACCATGTATTCCTTCAATCAATAGTAACTTCCTTGCTCCCAATTTTTAACTGATCAGCTTATGTCGACATTTAAGCTTAAACATGAACTTAAAACTTTTAAAAAAAAAAGTTGGTGTGATTTTGGAGTAAAAATATGGGCATGACACTTGGTATCAGAGCCTAGGTTTCAACATTGGAACCTAAACCCATTACATTTCTTATCTAACTTTACCCTTTTGAAGTTGTTAAGATGCCTCCCCTTATGCATCAAGCAATTCACAATTCGGAGCTAGGACTAGAAAGTTATGCCTTCTCCTAGTAGACCCAATTTTATACATAGATTTTTGACAAATTTTAATAGTTTTATTAGTTTATTTCTAATAAACAATATGATGGCCCTTTAGTAAATTATCAAGAGGATTCTTGAGACCCTTGGGATCCATAAAATTATTATAATTTGAATTCCGTATAAGATGGATCACTTTTTGGGTTAATTTGATTCCATAATTCAGCTTAATTATTTCTCTATATGAGATGGGCTAGGAACATGAAAATATCTTAATAACTCAAGTTAAGGGGTCAATTAAATTGGAAACATGTTATTGCATAAGAATTTCATATAAACTAATAGAACGAGTATACCTAGAAGAATAACTTAAGAGGGTTAAGGATGGATTATGTTCAGTGTTGATGGAAACATGAATTAAAATTATTTTGACCACATTATTAAGTAAGATTAAGATGTTGTTATACACTCAACATGTATCAAGGAAAGTATTAGTTGTGGTAGGATTCACATAATGCTTGAACATAGAATAAATCAAAGGTTATACTAATGCTCAACATTGGAACCACCTACCCTTATCGTATTCATAATTTAAAACCTTATTATTTATGATGGAAATGTTGTTATGGTAGTGCTAGCAACTTAAACTACTTGTGTGGAAACATTTAGAACTTCTTTATTAAGAGTCTAGGATGCATAAATTTTCTGATATGTTCTCTTCAACATAAATAAGAGATACTTTATCGAGCACATGTTACTAACGAAAGAGTACCCTAGGAGTAAAAATGTAAAGAGTAACTTGGCCAAAAGATCGATCAAAACATGAAGACCCCACCTTGGAAATATGAAAGCGAAAACTAATATAAATAAGTGATGGAAAATTAAACTGCCTAGAAATTCCTTCAGATTTCATGAATGAAACTTAAATGGAGTTCTTAAGAAGTTACTATCAAATTAGCAATCAATCTAATTACATAATGACTATAATACAATAGTCAAAATGAAGACAATACATGTGTCAATAGAGTTACTTGGTAATTGAATATGGAGACCCTTATCGAGATACACTTCCAAGATGATATAAGGGTCAAGGTACAAAGGTAACCTAAAATTCTTTTGTGTCCTAACATATTGTAAGGAAATTATGAATTACCAGGAGGTAGATGTCAGGTATGAATCAATGACCTTCTTGTCAGTGTTTTTTAAATAATTAATATGAATTGTAATGAAACTTTGGACAATCAATGACAATTTTTGAGACTAAAATGGAGCCAACGGAGATAATATACAATTAATCTAGCATAAAAAACTTGACTATCCTATGTTGTTGTCATTATTAGTGCATAAGTAAATTGGAACCTTGTGAATGCATTTATAAATAGAATAATATAATTTAGGGACTTTAATTTTGGGTAGTCCCTTGTGCATTGTAGAATTAGATCAAAAGTAAATCACCTGCTATAGTAGGATTTTCTTCTGGGGCATACTATAGGAATGATGAATGAGAATATAAAACCTTTGGATAGATGAACCAAATTGAGTCCAATAAGATGGAGAGCTTGACCTAAACAAACTTAAGACATGATTGAGAGAGTGATTAGTTAAATCCTTATAGATAGTCATTAAACTATTAAAGTATAAAATACTATATATCTTTACTCTGTGTATGAAACTGGTAGGCAACCCTCCTCATGGTTCAATGTAATATGCTTGGAAATGTTGTGTAAACTTGATATTAAGTAGTAATATTGAGGGTAGTATGGAAACATAATGAAACATATGTATAGTAATATAAATTAACTAACAGAATGCCTATTGTGATGAGTGAAGTTATATGTGAAGTACCCTGAGTAAGTGACTAGTCAGTTAGCTAGGAATGAAGTGGTGGACATCAAGTGCCAACTCACCAAATAGAGCCACTTGAGAAGTTTCACGAAGGTTTTGATGATAAAAATATTCCTATGAATTAATTATAATAGTTGAGGTACCCATGGAGTTGTTGTGCTGGTAACCGCATCTCTGGTCATTCCTATATTCATAAAATTTATAGCCTTATAGATGTTGTAATAAAGTTGTTTTATGCCCTTTTGGCCTAAGTGAGTGGGCCATTTAAATTTTTTGTAAGTACGATGATGTATTTCATGTTGTTGAGAGTGAGGCATAAGTGAACCATGTTGCAGTGGGAACTTCTCTCTAGGAGAGGAGGATGTTGTGATGTGTATACCATGATTATATGATTGGATGTAGTGAAAGAACTTGTAGAGTAAGTAGGACTATTATTAGGAAATATGCAGTTGTCCCCTAAGTTTTAATGTGTCTACCTCTCTTTCCAAATAAATGTTTTCTTGAAAAACCCTTAATTATGTTTTATCCTTGTCTGGACATATTTGGTATATATTAAATATTGTCATAATAAATGTATGACATGATTTCCATATTTCTCTCTTAGTGACCTCAAAAGGTCACATAGTTCATGTAATGATTGTGGTAGAATATGGATTGCTAAATTTATTTATTTTTTATTTTACTTTGTTTCACAACTTTATTTTTTGTGATTGCCAACAATGTAAAAGTAATTAATTTATGTGTTGGGATGCTTAGCCAAACTTTATTTTAATGTCCTTATTTGACTCAAGGACTTGTCTTTACTTATTTTGTGAAAATTTTTAGCAATGTGGCCACTCCTTGAATCTCACTTTGATGGAACATTATTTTTATATATTTTTTTTTAATTTATAAATTTTATGATTATTTGATGAGGATCTTATGGTTGCAATTGTTGGCAAGTCCTTTCGTGGTAGGTTGTATAAGGGAGAATATTTAATGGGGAAATCCATCATATTTTATTATTATAAATAGGGAGAAACTATAAAGAAGTTTCCCATCACACTATGTTCACCCTTGTCATTAGTGTTATCTATGACCATGCTAGTAGCCTTGGTAAGAGTATTTTATGGATTGTGATATGCATAGTCCTTGTATGATTACATTATGATATTTCTTCATAGATATTATGATATTATCAACAAATATAATATAAAGTTGGTACAAACTAATGATTTGTAGAGTGACAAATGATACCTTCAGCATAATATTGAACCTATACTAAGATATTGAAATTCATAGGGACCAACATATAGAGTGATGTTAACCTATACTTGGGGATATGTTGTAAGGAAGACGTCCCTTGTTTTAGATCATTTCCTTGTGACCTCAGACCCAACATTGGTGTGTTGAATGGAAATACCTTATGTGATCTTGTTGCTAAAAGAAGTTATGATAACTAATGTCAAATAATATTAGATTGTGATGTTTGGGTAAGTAGTTCAATCGTACAATGATAATACTTTTAAATGTTATAATTGATCAAAATAAGGTAAAACATATCCTTAACTTGATTCAACATTAAAATTCCTCATTGCATGAGATAAATGATTCAAAATTTATCCAATGGACTAAGCTAGATGTCAACCTTGGAACTTTAACCCTAAGTGGCATAACTTCTAAGAGGAAGTTCATGCCTAGGGGGGAGGATGCGAGGCCTCACCCTAGACCCGTCATTGATTTTCCACTATCGTTATGGTAGACCTAGTAATTGGCTTAACGTTTTGATTAGTTTACTATATTCTACCCTTTTGACAAGGATTTGATTATATTTGATAAGAATACATTACATTTTATGATGCTTTCTACACTCATAATGTTGACTTTATGATACATTATGACTGTCATTATGATGATTGATTTAGATGAAATACTGAGATGTGCAATTAGGGAATTTATGTCGATATGAGTTGTTAGGAAAATGAAAATCAAGAAATGAATTAGGTTGAGATATGTATTTCATTTAGGGTTAAAAGTTAGGTGATGAATTATGGATGACTATTTTATGATATAAATATGAATTCTAATTTATGGTTATTTTGATTTATGAATGTTTGATGATGTCATGGATTTTATATGCTTACATAAGTAACTAGGAAATGGAGATTTGATTCAATTATGATATGATAAGATTTCTATTATGAATTGAAATGTTAATTACTTAGGTGAAGTTTATGAGTCTCATGATGATATTCAATTGCAATTTAATTATATATGCAATGATTATGCTACAAGCTTAATTTAGTGATGAATTGAATATTTCATGATGAGTTGTATGTATGTTATAGATGAATGATTATGCCATTTAAATTATGATATTTCAGATGAATTATCTTGATCATTAATGTTATGAATTTACATGTATATATTTCCTTGGACTACTGATGTTGGACTTTAGTGTGCAGGGAATTAGACCATGCTAAACTCATGGAACCAAAGCATAGACTTATGTGTAAATCACTTCGAGCCAAGGTTTTTTCTAGTGAGAGGCAAAAACCTTGTTGTATAATATTTAATTCATGAAAGTAATGTGCATGAATGTATTTAATTTATATGTAAATTGTAAATGTAATTAATGTTGAGAATGCCCAAGTGGATATGCCACATGGCTTGTGATGTGTCATTTTTGTTTGTGTCACTTGACATGTGTGTGTGTACTTGTGGCCATGACATGTCCACTTGGGGATTGGATGCCCATCAACCTAGGATAGTACCCTTGAGGATCCCCATGAGAATCCCTTGGTTAGGAGCTTGAGGTGGAGTCATTTCATGAATTTCGAATTTGAGCTTTACATGGGTTTTTGGGGGCCTTAAAAGGTGCCTAGGAGTGTGTTTAGGCCATTTTTAGTAAGCTCACTTGATATACCTATGGGTAAGGAGAATTTTTAACCATAAGACAACCCATAGTTGACCAAAAGACTCCTCCAAAAGTTGGATTTTCAAAATAGACGAAAATCCACTTTTGAAGCAAGGTCTTGGTTAGAGTTCTATCCAATTAAGATGCTAGTCTTTGGTCCATCTTTTTGGCTAACCTTTTTAGGAGTCCATATTAGGAAACCATGTAAAAAACTTGGGATGTTCATCCAATGAGAATGAGATCCTATCCCTAGGAGATTGTGTGGAGGCCTTTTTAGAGGGGACTCTTCTTTTGGAAGAGTTTGACACCCACTCTCTAGATTTGGAGACTTTGCTAATTTGGAGAAAAAGACTTAGGAAAAGAGGAGGCACTTCATAAACTTTATTCCATAAGCTTGGATCTAGGTTGGTGACATTTTTCATTCTACTTGTGATGTTTTTATGTAAAAGATTTCTCAATAATATTTTCATTCTTGCATGTAAAATCTTGTTATTGTGTTCTTATGTATTTATCATTGTAAATCTTGTTATGTTGCGTAGTATATGTTTATGCAAAACTTGAGCTTGTTGTAGTGCATGTTTTTCATTATATTGTAAATGTGAAGTTCTGAGCTCTTGTAGATATCTTGTTGTATTGTATTGTTTTGTTAAGGGAGTTTCCTCAAGGCCATACTCACCCTTGAGAGGGAAGAGTAGCCTTGGGGGTGAAGGGAATTTTGGAACAACCATGGGTGTAGAGTCTCTCCTTGGTATGGAGAATGAAGAAACATGGATGTATGGGCTCCATGTAACCATTTATTTTTGGGGGTCATAAGATATTGTATGGCTTGAAGTCATTGGGGTCATAAGGAGTTTTATTGTGTTGAGATTTTGTGGAAAATGTGTGTTGAGAAAGCCAAGAGTAGGCTTGTCTTTTACTTCTTTGAAATATTCTTTCTCCCCTTGGGTTTTAGTTCCACCTTCACCCCAATTTTTGATTCATTTGGAGACTCTTTGTTTTAGCCTTGGATGGGACTTTACATGTGATTTTTGTGTTATTGTGATTGTGTTTTGTTTGATTGTGAAACCTTGTCTATGTGATGGTTCCCCAAGCTCGGGGGTGGCTTCATAGAAGCTTAGGTTGAGAGGTGAGCACTCCATGGCCTATACTATTTTCCTTTGCAGGTATTGATGATCATTTTGCAAGAAGAAACAAGCTTTGGGAGAGTTTCTTCCTATTTTGTGTATATGAGAGAGCAACTTAGAGTGTTGCATTGTTGTTCTCTTGAAATGAGAATTCATCTCATGTTGTTTGTTGTAATGTACATTGAAATATGTATCAAGTTGTATGTGCAAATGTTCTTCATCATTGTGAAATAGTTTTTTGAGGAAATGAACAAAGTATGTTATTCACTGAGTGTGTAGTTCTCCTCTTCTTGAAAATTTTGTGTGATGCTGAAGGATGAAAGCAAGTGTATTCACTATGATATATTCAACAAGTAAATGCTAATGTATTACATTATTATTTTGAAATAACTTCAAGAAATGAAAATTGTAATGATGTATTTTAGTTTCCTTGAGTTTCTCTTTGGGATAGTCAATGTAAAAAAATGATATTTATATTGTAAATTGGATTCAATAATTGAAATAGAGATATTGTAACTTGATTCTTATATTGTAAAGTTTCATGTTTAGATTTCATATTGGAAAGTTAACAGTTGATGCAATTGTTCTTGCCCATATTAAATTTCTATGAAACTTTTCAGTTCCATTTGGAATGGCAAGTTGTTGTAAAAAAAATGGACTTAACTCGTAGTAGCTAACAAATGAATTAATTGAGGGGCATGGTAATAGAAAAAAAATATAAACTATGTGCTAAGTGCAAAAGAAATGAAATGAAAACAAACAAGTGAAAAAAAAAGACACAAAGAAGAGTGGAAATAGAGACCTACAGGTCTCTAGAAAATGTATGGGAAAAATCCCCATACATTTTCCAATTCAACAGAGATTATTTTACTCTTTTCCTTGGCCAAGTGGAGCTTAAGTCAACTTGGGGGACCCACATAGGTGCTCACCCCAAAGGGCACTCAAATGCCCTTTAAAAAAAATATATATGTAATCACCTTCAACAACAAATCAAATATATATATATATATATATATATATATATATATATATATATATATATATATATATATATATATATATATATATATATATATATATATATATATATATATATATATATATATATATATATATATATATATATATATATATATATATATATATATATATATATATATATATATATATATATATATATATAATAAGACCTCACCTGTCAAATCACAAGTTGCCTTAAAAAGGGGCCTTTAAAATTATATATTTAAAAAAGGTTAAAAATAAAAAGAAAGCTTGAAAGATTATACTTTATTAAAAAAAATACCATTACAAAAAAAAGATCCCACATATGCCATGTGTTGCAAAGTGGTCTTTAAAAAATCAAATAATAATAATATATAATAATAAAAAAAAAATTAAATAAATTTGTTTTTTTTTTAAGAGAAAAAGTTTTTTAAAAAAAGAGGGGGTGTGAAGAGGGGGGACACATGTACCCCACCTTTCGTGGGACCACGGCCCCACAACCCCCATGCCCTGCTATGACAGGGCCTCCCTGCCATGGTAGGGTACCGTCCTGCCTCAAAGGGGGGGAACATGTGGACCCCACCTTTCTTGGGACCACACCCCCAAGGCCCCCATGCCCTATCGTGACAAGGCCTCCCTACCACGGTAGGGTACCATCCTACCTCGGTAGGGTGGTATGCTATCATAGGCAGGCAAGTCTGTCACGGCATGGTGGTGGGGTCCACCAAAGTCCCCTAGGGACTTTAAATAAAATATGATATATGCATTTTTATTTTTTTAATTTTATTTTGAGTTTAGTTTATTTAATATTAAATTTAATTATTAATAGATGTATATTATTAAATAATACTTAGTAATTATTATTTAATGATTATATTTATTAATAAATTTATTTATTAATAAATATGTTATTATTTAGTAATTAGTATTATTATTTTAATAATTATATTTATTAATAAATTTAAATATTAACAAACATGTTATTAATTAATATTTTGTATTTCAATAATTATAATTATTAACAAATATGTGTTTCTTCTATTAACGCATTAATAATGATAAAATGACCTTAATCGATTTACCTAAATTAATTAAAGGTTAAATGGATGTGAGTATGTAGATTAATTTTTAACTTACCTAACTTGTTATGGTATTATTAAATTCGTTCTCATCATTGAGTAGCACAGTTAAGTAGTTTTTTTATTGTGGGTAAATTTAATTTATATCATTTTCAATCAAATGAGATAAATCCTTACATTAGTAAATTTATTTAACTAGTACTTTATTCATTTTAACATAAGATGTTTTTAATGACTTAATTGTCATGAGGACTTTAGGCTGAGATAAACGATTTTAGTAACGACTAAATTCCTTAAAATTTAATTATCATTTTATGGGATACTTTATTAAACCATAGTTTAATTTAATATGATATCCGATGATTAAATCAAAGATAGCTCTAGCATTTGAAGTAAAGGCATTTAATTTTATTAAATTATATTAATGTTCTCATGTTTAGTAAACAATAAATTTAATGAGTTATGACTAGGATAAGGTTTGTTAACCCCATAAGTTGTTGAGCTTCTCAACTTGGTCTAAGTGAACATGATCGTTAACCCTCACCATGTATTCCTTCAATCGACAGTAATCTCCTTGCTCAGAGTTTTTGACCGATCAACTTATGTCAATATTTAACGTTAAACATGAACTTATAACTTTTATAAAAAAAAATTGGTGTGTTTTTGGATTAAAACTATGGGCATGACAGAATTGATAAGGGAAATAAAATCCCTATAGTTATCCATATCCATATGAGCTCTACTATTTTTCTCATAACTTAAAATTGGCATGTTAAAATACCCTATCACCAACCACATCAGATTTCATATAGAGGATCTAAAAGAGGAAAAATATTCCCATAATATTATCCTATCAACCTTATTTTTTGCATAGGTCTTAGAAACAACCTTGCATGATCCATCACTCAAATGATTAGATTTGATAGAAATGTGATTAGGAGAGGAAAAATAATGGTACCTTTGACGAGTCTCAAATTCCAAAAAGTGGAAATTCCACTTGAGGACCTATTTCAATCATAATAATGTAACTATCATCCTTAAATAAATCTAACTAAACATCAAGAAGCTTAGTCTTAAGCATATTAGTTTCCTAAATTGGACAAATATATGGTTTATGCTCCCTTAAAAGATTTAATAATAAACCACATTGATCAAGGTGATTTAACCCCATTATGTTATATGATATAATATTCATTTAAAAAAGGGTATAGATCTATAAAGGCCCACTTTTAGGAGAGTCCTATACAATCCATCAACCACATTGGCTTCACATTGATTTTCACAAGTCGTAATAAATGATGGCTTGCCCACCCCTCTAGAATCAACAAATATTATCCCTTCATTATGTTGCTTGTTTTAAATATTAAACACACTTTGAATTCTAATAGAGGGGGTAAATTTTCATAAAACATTACTTCAATAATCTCAATACAAACAATATGCAAGTAATGAATATAACTAGAAATACATAAACACTTAGACTTTATACATGGAAAACCCAAACTAGGAGACAAAATGGTGAGCACTTACCCAAAAAGGTAGATTATTGATATAAGTATATTGATTACAATAATGTTACCATCTCACTACTTTATAAAGGATACCTTCCTTTACATAAAAAATGAAAGGATCTCATTTGTTTAGACTTGATAACTAATAGCATCTGCCAAAGTAGAAAGATACAATAAATGATATATGTACCAAAGAATCGCTATCAATGATACCTACCATAATCACATAAATTTTCTCTAGTAAAACCTAAGCCCTTATTTTGATCAAATTGCCTTAAGCAAAATTCTAAATCTCAAAGGCATTAATTACTAGACATAATTACGTATGTCAATTTAATAATAACCCTTGCATAATTAAATCATTAATAAAATTAAAAAAATCATTTCGAAACTAAAAGCTTGAAAATTATTTAATTGTAAAAATATTTCTTTTAATATAAATCCTAGAACTTTTATTAAAAGAGCCCATTTCTCACATGGGTGTGCTACTTAATATTGATTAAATGACAATTAAAAGGGGATTTTTATTTTGTCTTATTCTCCAATCAAGCTTGACTAATCAAAAATCCTTGATCCTTTCACATGAATTGATCTCACTCACTAATCATCTCTACCTAACATATTTTGCCTCTTAATCTCCACCCTCCATTATTGAGGCACTTTATTTAAAATGAATCTCTTGCATGGCTCAAGGGATCCATCTATTGATGTCTTGATTCATATTTGTGCATTATAAAGTCCTTATGCTATTTTGAGTTCTTAGTATTATCTTGAGTTCTTAGTTGCTCTTATCATGTTTATCATATCTCTCTTGCATTCTTAGTTTATCTCATTATCTAGCATAAACTTGCATTGTTATCTATTTGTGAAATCTAGTTTTCTCTCCCAATAGCATCAATCTTGTTAATTTAATATTGCATAATTTCTTTTCATTAATCTAGTCTCATTTCTAGTTGTCTAATTTGCACTTAGATGCTTTAGATCATCTTGGACTGGTGAATGAAAGTATCATATCTCACTCAAGTGTTGAATGTTCCATTTTGGGGTAGTCAAGACACTAATCCTACTTGCACAATCTAATGAGAATTGTATAAAGGATTAAACTCACTCCAACTAGGAAGTAATAAATTGGTTTTAAGAATTTAGTTGTTCATTATGATTGAATACTAGTGGATATATTATATTGAGTTATTGGTTTATTGAAGTGTTGGTTTAATTCTAATTGAATACCAATTTATACCACACATTTTTGGTGCCCACTGTGGGGCTTGAATTGAAAATTTTCCCCTTTTCTTGCAGTTTTTTTTTTCCAAAACTTTGTCAAATATCATACCACAATTTAGTCCAGATTATCGTATGATACCAATTTCATTGCATGTATTTGTAAGTATTATCATATGATAATAAATAATAATAAGATTCATCACATACAATTTTGAGTTACATCGTACAATATCAAAACTCTAGTTTTCATCGCATGGTTTATTGAGTTATGTTGTACAATTATATGGTGTTGTCTATATCTCATTGCATAAAAAATAGAGAGATTTTTTTGGAATAAGTTTTATTATTCAAAAGCATCTTCAAAGCATTTTCAAGTGATTCTCTAAGAGAAGTGAATTTTCTCTTAGGCTTAGAGGCCCAAGCCCTGTCAATTTTGGAGCATATTGAATCATTCCTGTTATATTTCATAGTAGTAGATAGATTGAAAGCTAGCTCTTTAGGAGTGGTAGACATGGAAGTTGTACCCACGATTTCATCATTGATGACATCTTTAGTCTTGTTCCAAAAAATTTTCTAATCCTTGTTATGTTTATTTTTAGAAGATGATTTATGCTCTTTGGAGTGAAGAGTTATATCTCCCTTATGAATAAGGACATCCTATATGTGAATATATGACTCAACCAATTTATGAAATGAATCATGAATTTGCATTTGCAATGTGTAATTCATTTTAGGAACCAAATCATTGATGAATATACCAATATTTTCAATCTCAAGAATTTTCTGAGGGTAATGTGAGTATAACTTTCACCATCATTGAAAGAAAACCACAAAGGATTGACCTTGGCATTGTTTGATATTGCAAAGATCAAGCATAGTGATAGCATATTGAATATTATAGGAGTATTGGTGGATAAATCTATGCACTAGCTGGTCAAATAATTTGAGAGGAGGAGATAGTTTAGTGAACCATTCAATAGATTGACCACTAAGACTCCTAGGAAAGAGTCTCATAAGATAGGTGGATTCATGCAAGAACTCCATGTTTAGTGTGCAAAAATCTCTAATATGATCATGAGGATGTCTTCTACTGTCATTTTTTCATACTTAGGAAATTCAACCTTTCGAGGAAAAGGAGGCATTTGTAGATTTTTTTCAAAAGGAAATGAGAATATATCCTCAAGAGAAAAAGGATGTTCTTGTTTGTTCCTTTTCCTTTTCTAAGCATAGAATTTGTTTCATCATTTCTTCCATATGTTTCTTCATGATTTCCTATTTAGATGGTTCTTCCTTTATCATATTGTCAACATAAAATTTGTGAGGTAGGTTGACTCCTTTTGATGCAAAATGAAAGAAGCATTGATATTTTTTTCTACTCAAGGTAAATTTCATAAGTCTTTGCAAGTGTTCATCTAGTTGAAATTGCAAGATATATTCCTCAATTATTTCCTTATCTGAATCACCACCTTCTGAGTGATGTGATCAAGGTCTAGTATGTTGAGAGGAATGTTGAGAGTTGTGATGCTCTTGGTTTTCTTGCCCAAAGTTCTTGTCACCCAATTATTTTATAAATTACTCAATCCTCTTTCTTCAATATTCCATGATTGGAGTGTAAGAAAAAATATGTGCCAACCTAGGAGAGGATAAGGTAGATTCACTAGAGATATTAGAAAAAAGGTTTGAAACCCCAAGGTATAGGATATTCTTTAGATGATTTGTCAAAGGTACCTTCATGTTGCTTTCCTCGGTGGATCTGAGATCTAGTTTTGACCAGCATGGAAGAAGTTTGTGAAAATCCAAATAGGATGACTTAGGATCACCTGATGTTCAAGCTAGGTACTTCAAAAAGTGTTCACTTGTTCAAAGTCTAAAAGTGTAAGAGATATAGAAAAGATAACTTGCCACAAAATGTACAATCTATGGGTAGATCCATGTGTAAGACACTAGTGAACAAGAAAAGATAGGATAGAGCATCCAAGATAGAATTAATAAAAGAGATGATGAACTAGTAAATATTCTACTAGCCAAGAATGTAGTCAAGAGATCAAAGTAACCTTTTATAGCTAGAGGCGAGTCCTAGCATGAAGCAATATACCAAATAACAAGATGAGCTAAGGATCAGAATGAATAAGCAATGTTGACAATGTTTGAGCTTAGTCCAAAAGTTTGATTGAAAGGATTTTAAATTTGATTGAAAAGTTTGGAACATTTCCTAGACAAAGTTTGTTTTTAAATAAATTACTATGATAAGGCAATAGTCTTCAAAAAATCCAACAAGGGACAAAGAAACCTTGTGGATACAAGCATATGTGAGGTCTTTCAAGGTGTAACAATATGTCAAGTTTATCAAGTGTATATTTCAAAAATGTTTCCACATGTCTTAACACATAAAAAAACATCAAGAAAAACTACCTAAGGTCAAGAGGGAAGTTTTCTAACCTTTTCCCACAACTTGATACTCCTTCACCTCACAGAAAGTGATATTGGCATTTTCATGGATTAGCATCCAAGGGAGTACATATGGTGTGTATATATAATATCTCCATTCATATTTATATCGTATTTAAATCCTCTAATCAAATTCTTGAATCAAACAATCAACACTAAAAAGATTATGCAATTTCTCAATAAAACCCAAATTGGGTATGCCCGCAATAGTGCCATAAATTCCACAACTTCACATATTATTGATAAATCTGAAATTAGACATTTTTACTGAATTTTTTCCAGCATAACGAACTATAAAATTCCATTTCTAGATTTGCAAAGAGTTTACACAATAGCTCCAAAATGGAGTTCAAATACAATGCTCATCGGGCTCCAACAACAACACAAAATTGCTCGGAAACACCATAAAACACTAACAATATGTGATGTCCCACAAAGGATGAATGTTTGTTTAAGATTATCTCTTGATTAAGGTTTCATTGCTTGGGTTAACTAGTCCAAATTTTACCTATTTACAAGTTTGTGTACTCTTCATGTCTCATTGATGCAATATCTCAACCATATTCTAATCTGTTTCAACTGATTTATTTCTGATTAATACAACTAAACTTAATATAATGATAGTTGAATATAAAGTAATGTCAATCAATGTGATTCATTTAGAGTGGAGTGTCAGCAATAGGAGTAAGTCAGTGTTTAGTTTGATGGAGACATAGTGAATATGGAAAAAGGATGTTATAATGAGGTGATCCATATTGAATCTTGATATTATTATGGTACTTACTATCATGGAAGGATACAATCATGTTTATTTATTTAGTTAAAACATGAGTGGATAGGCAATCTTTGTTTAGATGTAATATCATTCTATACTGTGTGATCTTTCTGAACTTGTATTTTTTTTATGAAAATATATTAATTTACTTAGGAATAGTTTTGGACCTATCCATATAGCTAGAGTGATATCAAGAAAATAATCATAAAGGAATTATTAATATGTACAAGTTGTTTAATTCTAATGAGTAATTATGTGGTATTAGTTTACATATGAGTTGTAAAGTATCATACTAAGTTTATATTGTGAAAATGTTGTATATGATAATTATTTTCTTATGTATTGAATGGTTTCTTTAAAAATTGTTCACTTTCACTTCTAGGTCGTCATCCATCATTTTGATAGTGTCTGAAGTCCATCATTTTAATTTCTTTTTCATATGGACCTTGTTAATACTACATCAAAACACATGAGGGCTTGTTAGTATGTCAATGGGATGTTTCTTTGGAGTAAGTAATTCTTATTAGGATAATGCGATTACTACCTTATAGTTTCAATGAAATAATGGTAAATAGTTCCTTTAATCTTGATATGGAAACATTATTATGTTTATATAGATTGTGTAGAAAGAGAATTATTGCATGCTTAAGCTGGTTATTCACAATCATTACATAATAATGACTAGGATTAAGGTTTTTAGAGTTGCTAGGATCATTAAGGGGTAACCTATCTATTTGATTGTGTCATGGAAAGTAATCCCACTATTGATCATAATGGTGCAAAAATATTTTACTTGCTCGGGGTTTGGCTAGGATCTCAAGGGTCTCATGATGCCACTTGGATGGGAGGAGAGCATGTACGTTGTTATTATTTTTTTCCATTTGGTACTCATGTAATGATAAACATACATAAATTTAGGAAATTTGATTTGAGTGAAACTTTTGGGTTTTGGTAAGAGGCTTATTAAGTAATTAAATGATAAACTTACTTTAATGGGAATGTAAATATTAGAGAACTATTTAATGGATTCCTTGAAAGGACTCAGATAACTTGTCATTGGATAATTTGAGATTATTATGGCTTAATCTTTCCTCATAGCTCATACATTCCCTTCATCTATCATTAATATGATGTAAATACTTATTTAATTATCTATTTAATGTATTGATGAGAGAATCATCTTTATGATCATGTATCTAACTTTTAATGGATCTTATATTATGCACCTAGTTGGTAGTCTTGTATATAGGAATAAGTAATTGGGACAAGAGGAAAAACATATGGAACATGAAGAGAGTCTCAGGTATGCAATTGCAACTATTGATCATTCTTTGAACATTGTTATAAAGTTTATTGTTCTAGCTAGATGTGTTATCAGGTTGGATTTTAGCTATAAAAAAAAATTATGATGTTATTTTCTATGTTTGAGTAGAATAAATGGGTTGTGTGACGTCTTGTCTAGTGCATAAAAGTTGGGCATTACATTTGGTATTAGAGCCTAGATTTATACTCTGGGATCTTTTGGGCTTAATCACTTTGTATCACAAAATAAATCCACGATGTACTTTATGTTAATTCAATTCATGCAAAATAAAAATCATGTGAATCATCAAACAAGAAAATACAAAACCAATTTGATATGAACTTCCTTTTATGAAAAGTAACCTTGTTGAGCTACAAGAGTGCATGTATACATGTTGTTTACCTTTGTATAATGAATTCCATAAATGTATGTGTGTAGTGACATGTGATGAGACCAGTAAATGTGTTGTATCCCAAGTGGGTGATATATATTCCATCCAACTTGGATAACGGAGAGGTGGATGCCATGGAATGTCTACCTAAGTGTTCCCTTTGTGAAAGTTATGTATATCTAACAAAATGATGCAGGAGCATCCTGGGTGTAAGAGCAATCTTGCATCACCCAAAAATATTTCTATTTTTATTTTCAATAAGGGCTATTTTGTGCAGAGCTGCTATTTATGGAAAGTTATTATTTTTGGTTGTTTTCGTATGTGCTCAGAATGATCTGATTTCTTTCTTGGAGGTTCATTTTGGTCAGATAAGTCTACCAGTAAAGTTTCATTGCCAGATCAAGTGTATATTGGAAGATATTGAAGATTTTCGGTATTGGTAGCAGGGTACAGAAACTTTGAACTCAGTTTTGAAGGCTTTAGAGGCCCCGGATGAGGTCAAAAATTTGGGTGATGGGCGCTTGCCCGGCTCAAGCCTGTAGAGTGCTTCGTGGCATTTCCAAAATGGGGTTATAATAGCCGATCGGGTCAACTGGTGATGACTTATGGTCTTCGGAAGTTGGGCCACCTGAAATGGCGGAAAATAATTTTCTTCAAAATTTTTGTTCGGGTTTCAAAGGTTATCCTAAGCCGACTATGATGTAATAAAATGTAAAATAAAATAATTATAAGTTTGGTCGGCCTTATTGGCTAAAATTCTGGAACCTTCCCAGGCGGTGGAAAATTGCCTATAGAAGGAAGGTTGTATTATTGTCTTAGGCAGTTTAGAATAGTTCTGGGTAGTAGATCTGGGTAATAGTTTGAGGCTTTTTCCTATAGAATATTGTAAGGGAATGCCCATGTGGCTTTGCATGTTGTAATTCTAAAAATTTGTAATTCCACATTTGTGGAGATAATAAGAAGCCAATTTTTTGTTCTTGCATATTATTGTTGTTGTTTCTCTATGTCCGTTATGTGTTTGTGGTATTAAGGGGAGCACCCTTCATCAAGTGGTATCAGAGTAGGTTTTCTTGAGTGTGTAAATAGATCACCAACTGTGAGGTAGTTTACACCAGGACCGTGGTTAGGGTTTCAGCGCGCATCGTGAAAATGCCTCCATGAAGAGCGTGGCGAAAGAGCTGGTGCTGTGACACCTGAGGTTAGAGAGCTGCAGAGACAAGTACGAGCATTGCAAGAAGAGATTCACAGTGGAATGAATCTTAATGTCAGAGATGAAAGCGAGGATGAAGCTGAAGAAGAATATCAAGAAGGAGAAGTCAAAATTGTTAACCAGGAGGAAGAAAGACTTTTTCGGGCCATTTCTAAGATTGGGAAAAGACCTAAAATTGAGGTTCGTACATTTTCTGGAAATCTTAACCCAAAGGAATTGATCGACTGGATCAATGAATGTGAGGAATATTTTGAGTATGAAGATGTTGAGGATCCTGATAGGGTCAAATTTGCGAAGGTCAGACTGAAAGGTCATGCGAAGATATTGTGGCAAGAGATTCAGTTGGAGTGAAATAGAAGGGGAAAGGAGAAAATCACGAGATGGGATCAGATGGTGGATAAATTGAAGTGACAGTTCATTCCTATTGATTATGAGCTTGACCTACTGATGAAAATGTAGAGTTTGAAGCAATCAGGAAGATCTGTTCAGGAGTATACAAAGGAGTTCTATTGACTTCTCATCAGAACAGGCCATGCAGAAGCTGATAAGGAGAAAGTTGCCCGATACCTTAATGGGTTAAGGCCAAGCATTCAAGAGGAGCTGAATCTAGTTTGAATGAATAGTATTGAAGAGGCATACCAGTTTGCCCCAAAAGTAGAGGAAAAGCTAAACAAGAAGTTTGAGAGCAGACAAAATGGAAGAGGTCACGGTGGATGATCTGGTGGACGGTCATATGGTGGTTGAAATGAAGATCTGAAAAAGAAAGATGAGGCCAGTAGCAGTCAGAATCAGCGAGGAAATAATTCCAATCGCTTCCAGGATCAGAATAATAGAGATCAGGGAGGAAGAGGAAGAGGACAAGGATCTGGAAGAGGTGGATTCCGTGGAACATGTTTTCACTGTGGAGAAGAAGGTCATAGGGCATTTGAATGTCCTCAGTGCCAAGGTAGAATAGATAAGAGAAATGAAGGCCAGGCCAGAGTTGCACATGTAGATGAAGATGCTAGATCATCAAATTCTAAAGATGCTAAAAGAGGAGAAATATTGATTAACAGAAGAGTCCTGTTGAGTTGTGAGAATGAACCTGAGCAAAGGAGGAGCTTATTTCACACCAGGTGCAAGTGTGAAGGTAAATGTTGTGATGTGATTATCGATAGTGGAAGCACTGACACTTTGGTGTTAGAAGAGATGGTGACAAAGTTGAAGCTCAAGAGATAGAAACACCCACATCCATATCGGATTGCCTGGGTATAGGATGACCACAAGGTCATGGTCAATGAACAATGCCTGGTGAAGTTCAAGATTGGCGGATACCAAGATGAGGTACTGTGTGATATCATATCTATGGATGCATGTCATATGTTGTTGGGTAGACCATGACAGTTTGACAGATGTGATGTACATGATGGTCGTGCGAATACCTATTCCTTGACAAAGGATGGAGTGCGACATAAGCTAAAACCATTGAAGGAGACTGAAGAAAAAGTATGTGGTAATGCAAGGATAACTTTTGTTGACGGAAAAAATTTCCTAGATGGTATGAGGCATGAGCATGTATGTTTTACTTTAATTTCAAAAGGTGGTAAAGAGGAAGTAGAAGATGTTCCTATAGAAGTTGCAGATTTGTTGAGTAAGTTTTAGGATATTGTATCCGATAACGTGCCTGATGGATTACCACCAGTCAGGAAGATCAGTCATCAGATGGACTTGATCCCAGGAGTGAGTTTGCCGAATAAGGCAGCACACAAAATGACACCTGCAGAAAGTGAGGAGTTGAACAGACAAGTACATGAACTGTTACAGAAGGGGTTGATTCGAAAGAGTCTGAATCCCTGTGCTGTACCAGTGGTATTAGCACCAAAGAAGAATGGAGAGTGGAGGATGTGTATAGATTGTAGGGCAATAAACAAGATCACAATCAAGTACAGGTTTCCATTGCCATGAATGGATGATATTATGGACTGTTAGAGTGGAGCTGTGTATTTTTCAAAGATAGATCTGAAAAGTGGATATCATCAGATTCAGATCAAAGAAGGAGATGAATGGAAGACTACCTTCAAGACAAAAGAAGGACTATATGAGTGGTTAGTCATGCCTTTTGGGCTAACCAATGCACCGAGCACTTTCATGCGGCTCATGAACGAGGGTCTGAAAGAACTTCTGGGTAAGTTTGTCATTGTTTACCTAGATGATATTTTGATCTTTAGTAAGACATTGGAGGAGCATATGATGCATATTCGTATGGTATTTGAGAAGATGAGAGAAGAAAAATTGTTGATTAATTTGAAGAAGTGCAGTTTTGTGAAGAAAGAGTTAGTGTATTTGAAATTTGTAGTTTCAGCAGAAGGTCTAAAAATGGACCAAAAAAGGTACAGGCTATCCTTGAATGGCCTACTCCAAAGAATGCTACTGAGGTAAGATCTTTTCATGGTTTGGCTAGCTTTTACAGAAAGTTTATCAAAAATTTTAGCAGTATTTGTGGACCCTTGACTGAAATAATGAGAGGGGATAGAAAAGAGTTTAAGTGGACTAATGGGGCAGAAAAGAGTTTTCAATTGTTGAAACAAAAAGTTATAGAACAACATGTTTTAGCACTTCCAGATTTTAATAAGGTGTTTCAAGTAGATTGTGATGCTAGTGGTACTGCAATAGGAGCTGTTATGAGCCAAGAAGGTAAACCTGTTGCTTATTTCAGTGAGAAGTTAAATGATGCCAAGAAGAAATATTCTGTTTATGATTAGAAATTTTATGCTATAGTTCAGGCATTAAAGAAGTGGAGCCATTATCTACTTTCTAAAGAGTTTGTTTTGTATACTGATCATCAAGCTTTGAAATATTTGAATAGTCAAGGAAAGTTGAATCAGAGGCATTTGAAATGGGTTGAGTTTTTGCAGAGTTATACATTTGTTTTGAAACACAGGAGTGGAAAGTCTAATAGGGTTGCAGATGCTCTTAGCAGAAGGCAACTAAATCATACAGAAATGCAGATTGAAGTGGTTGGGTTCAAGGAACTCAAAAATTTGTATCCAGAGGATCTTGATTTTGGTGAAGCTTGGAAAGCTTGTACAGAACCTATTACTCTAGAGAGGATGAAATGGTTAGATTTCATCATCCAGGATGGTATGCTATTCAGAGGGAGTTAGTTGTGCATTCCATGAAGTTCTATGAGGGAGAATCTCATCAAGGAGAAGCATAGTGGAGGATTGGCTGGACATTTTGGTCATGATAAACTCTTTTGTTTGGTTAGTGAGAATTATTATTGGCCACAGTTGTAGCAAGATGTGAAGAAGTTTGTACAGAGTTGCAGAGTATGTTAGATGGCGAAAGGAGTGAAGTAGAATATAAGATTGTATCAGCTATTACCCATACCAGAGAAGCTTTGGGAGGATATCAACATGGACTTTGTTCTTGGTTTACCGAGGACTTAGCGGGGACATGATTCAATTTTTGTAATGGTTGACAGATTTTCAAAGATGGAACATTTCATTCCCTGCAAAAAGACTAATGATGTTGTTCATGTAGCAGAATTATTTTTCAGAGTAGTGAGACTTCATGGTTTGCCAAAGACCATAGTTTCAGATCGGGACACTAAGTTTGTTAGATATTTTTGGCATATGTTGTGGAAGAAGTTGAAGACAGATTTGAAGTTCAGTTCATCACATCATCCACAGACTAATGGACAGACAGAGGTGGTGAATAGGAGTTTGGGAAATTTGCTGAGATGTTTGGTTGGAGATAAGCCAACAGGATGGGATTTGATTTTACCACAGGCGAAATTTGCATACAATAATTCTGTCAATAGGAGCACTGGTAAATCACCATTCCAAATTGTATATGGAAGTAGTCCAAGAAATGCATCTGAATTGAGGAAGATAGATAAAGGAGAAATAAGTAGTGCTGAAGCTGAAGATTTTGCAGAACACTTGAAGAACATCCATGGGGAGGTGAGGAAGCATATTACCAAGATGAATGCACAGTATAAGGCTAAGGCAGATGAGAAAAGGAGGTATAAAGAATTTCAGGTTGGTGATGAAGTCATGGTTCATTTACGGAAGGAGCGGTTTCCAGTTGGTACATATAACAAGCTGAAAATGAAAAAGTTTGGACCATGTAGGATACTGAAGAAACATGATTCAGGAAATGCATATGAGGTAGAATTACCTACTGAGCTAAATATTTCACCAGTGTTTAACATTTCAGATCTGATAGAGTATCATGAAGGAGGTGTTGAAGATGAGATCATAGCAGCACAGTGGAGTATTCCAGCAACTAGTTCAGACACTAAGGAGATCGAAGATATACTAGATAGTCATGTTGGTAGAAGCACAAGGAATAGGACATATGAAGAATATCTGGTCAAGTGAAAAAGATGACCTGTTGAAGATTCATCATGGCTAACAAGGGTGGAGGTTAACCATCTTGGTTTTCCTCTGCACAACTGAGTCGTGGCAGGGTCACTTCTCAAATTACCCTGGGTGTCTGATGCAGGAGCATCCTGGGTGTAAGAGCAATCTTGCATCACCCAAAAATATTTCTATTTTTATTTTCAATAAGGGCTATTTTGTGTAGAGCTGCTATTTATGGAAAGTTACTATTTTTGGTCATTTTCATATGTGCTTAGAATGATCTAATTTCTTTCTTGGAGGTTCATTTTGGTCATATAAGTCTGCCAGTAAAGTTTCATTGCCAGATCAAGTGTATATTGGAAGATATTGAAAATTTTCGATATTGGTAGCAGCGTAAAGAAACTTTGAACTCAATTTTGAAGGCTTTAGAAGCCTTGGATGAGGTCAAAAATTTGAGTGACAGGCACTTGTGTAGGTCATGCCTATAGAGCACTTTGTGGCATTTCCGAAATGGGGTTATAATAGCCGATCGGGTCAACTGGTGATGACTTATGGTCTTCGGAAGTTGGGCCACCTGAAATGGCGAAAAATAATTTTCTTCAAAATTTTTGTTTGGGTTTCAAAGGTTATCTTGAGCTGACTATGATGTAATAAAATGTAAAATAAAATAATTCTAAGTTTGGTTGGCCTTATTGGCTAAAATTCTGGAACCTTCCCAGGCGGTGGAAAATTACCTATATAAGGAAGGTTGTATTATTGTCTTAAGCAGTTCAGAATAGTTCTGGGTAGTAGATTTGAGTAATAGTTTGAGGCTTTGTCCTACAGAATATTGTAAGGGAATGCCCATGTGGCTTTGCATGTTGTAATTCTAAAAATTTGTAATTCCACATTTGTGGAGATAATAAGAAGCTAATTTTCTGTTCTTGCATATTATTGTTGTTGTTTCTCTATGTCTGTTATGTGTTTGTGGTATTAAGGGGAGCACCCTTCATCAAGTGGTATCAGAGTAGGTTTTCTTGAGTGTATAAATAGATCGTCGACTATGAGGTAGTTTACACCAGGACCATGGTTAGGGTTTCAGTGTGCATCGTGAAAATGCCTCCACAAAGAGAACATGGCGGAAGTGCTGATACTATGACACGTGAGGTTAGAGAGCTGTAGAGACAAGTGCGAGCATTGCAAGAAGAGATTCGTAGAGGAATGAATCTTAATGTCAAAGATGAAAGCGAGGATGAAGCTGAAGAAGAATATCAAGAAGGAGAAGTCAAAATTGTAAACCAGGAGGAAGAAAGACTTTTTCGGGCCATTTTTAAGATTGGAAAAAGACCTAAAATTGAGGTTCCTACATTTTCTAAAAATCTTAATCCAAAGGAATTGATCGACTAGATCAATGAATGTGAGGAATATTTTGAGTATGAAGATGTTGAGGATCCTGATAGGGTCAAATTTGTGAAGGCCAGACTAAAAGGTCATGCGAAGATATGGTGGCAAGAGATTCAGTTGGAGCGAAATAGAAGGGGAAAGGAGAAAATCATGAGATGGGATCGGATGGTGGATAAATTGAAGTGACAGTTCATTCCTGTTGATTATGAGCTTGACCTATTGAAGAAAATGCAGAGTTTGAAGCAAGCAGGAAGATCTGTTCAGGAATATACAGAGGAGTTCTATCGACTTCTCATTAGAACAGGCCATGTAGAAGCTGATAAGGAGAAAGTTGCCCGATACCTTAATGGGTTAAGGCCAAGCATTCAGGAGGAGCTGAATTTAGTTTGAATAAAAAGTATCGAAGAGGCATACTAGTTTTCCCTAAAAGTAGAGGAAAAGCTGAACAAGAAGTTTGAGAACAGACAAAACGGAACAGGTCGCGGTAGATGATTTGGTGGACGGTCATATGGTGGCTGAAATGAAGATCCGAAAAAGAAGGATGAGGCCAGTAGTAGTCAGAATCAGTGAGGAAATAATTTCAATCACTTCTAGAATCAGAATAATAGAGATCAGGGAGGAAGAGGAAGAGGACAAGGATCTGGAAGAGGTGGCTTCCGTGGAACATGTTTTCACTTTGGAGAAGAAGGTCATAGGGCATTTGAATGTCCTCAGTGCCAAGGCAGAACAGACAGGAGAAATGAAGGCTAGGCCAGAGTTGCACATGTAGATGAAGATGCCAGATCATCAAATTCTGAAGATGCTGAAAGAGGAGAAACGTTGATTAACAGAAGAGTCCTGTTGAGTGGTGAGAATGAACCTGAGCAAAAGAGGAGCTTGTTTCACACCAGGTGCAAGTGTGAAGGTAAATGTTGTGATGTGATTATCGATAATGGAAGCACTGACAATTTGGTGTCAGAAGAGATGGTGACAAAGTTGAAGCTCAAGAGATAGAAACATCCACATCCATATCGGATTGCCTGGGTACAGGATGACCACAAGGTCATGGTCAATGAACAATGCCTGGTGAAGTTCAAGATTGGCGGATACCAAGATGAGGTACTGTGTGATATCATATCTATGGATGCATGTCATATGTTGTTGGGTAGACCATGGCAGTTTGATAGATGTGTTGTACATGATGGTCGTGCGAATACCTATTCCCTGACAAAGGATGGAGTGCGACATAAGCTAAAACCATTGAAGGAGACTGAAGAAAAGGTATGTGGTAATGCAAGGATAACTTTTGTTGATGGAAGAAATTTTCTAGATGGTATGAGGCATGAGCATGTATGTTTTGCTTTAATTTCAAAAGTTGGTAAAGAGGAAGTAGAAGATGTTCCTGTAGAAGTTGTAGATTTGTTGAATGAGTTTCAGGATATTGAATCCGATAATGTGCCTGATGGATTACCACCAGTCAGGAAGATCAGTCATCAGATGGACTTGATCCCAAGAGTGATTTTGATGAATAAGGCAGCACACAGAATGACACCTGCAGAAAGTGAGGAGTTGAACAGACAAGTACATGAACTATTACAGAAGGGGTTCATTCGAGAGATTCTGAGTCCCTATGCTATACCAGTGGTATTAGCACCAAAGAAGAATGGAGAGTGGAAGATGTGTATAGATTCTAGGGCAATAAACAAGATCACAATCAAGTAGAGGTTTCCATTGCCACGAATGGATGATATTATGGACTGTTTGAGTGGAGCTGTGTATTTTTCAAAGATAGATCTGAAAAGTGGATATCATCAGATTCAGATCAGAGAAGGAGATGAATGGAAGACTACCTTCAAGACAAAGGAAGGATTGTATGAGTGGTTAGTCATGCCTTTTGGGCTAACCAACGCACCGAGCACTTTCATGCGGCTCATGAATGAGGTTCTGAAAGAATTTCTAGGTAAGTTTGTCATTGTTTACCTAGATAATATTTTGATCTTTAGTAAGACATTGGAGGAGCATATGATGCATATTTGTATGGTATTTGAGAAGCTGAGAGAAGAGAAATTGTTGATTAATTTGAAGAAGTGCAGTTTTGTGAAGAAAGAGTTAGTGTATTTGGCATTTGTAGTTTTAGCAGAAGGTCTAAAAATGGACCCAGAAAAGGTACAGGTTATCCTTGAATGGCCTACTCCAAGAAATGCTACTGAGGTAAGATCTTTTCATCGTTTGGGTATTTTTTACAGAAAGTTTATCAAAAATTTTAGCAGTATTTGTAGACCCTTGATTGAAACAATGAGAGGGGATAGTAAAGAGTTTAAGTGGACTAATGGGGTAGAAAAAAGTTTTCAATTGTTGAAATAAAAAGTTACAGAACAACTTATTTTAGCACTTCCAAATTTTAATAAGGTGTTTCAAGTAGATTGTGATGCTAGTGGTACTGCAATAGGAGCTGTTATGAGCCAAGAAGGTAAACCTATTGCTTATTTCAGTGGGAAGTTAAATGATGCCAAGAGGAAATATTCTATTTATGATCAGAAATTTTATGCTATAGTTCAGGCATTAAAGAAGTGGAGACATTATCTTCTTCCTAAGGAGTTTGTTTTGTATACTGATCATCAAACTTTGCAATATTTGAATAGTCAAAGAAAGTTGAATCAGAGGCATTTGAAATGGGTTGTGTTTTTGCAGAGTTATACATTTTTTTTGAAACACAGGAGTGGAAAGTCTAATAGGGTTGCAGATGCTCTTAGCAGAAGGCAACTATTGCTGACAGAAATGTAGATTGAAGTGGTTGGGTTCAAGGAACTCAAGAATTTGTATCCAGAGGATCCTGATTTTGGTGAAGCTTGGAAAGCTTGTACAGAACCTGTTACTCTAGACAAGACGAAATGGTTGGATTTTATCATCCAAGATGATATGCTATTCAGAGGGAGTCAGTTGTGCATTCCACAAAGTTCTATGAGGGATAATCTCATCAAGGAGAAGCATAGTGGAGGATTGGCTAGACATTTTGGTCATGATAAAACCCTTGGTTTGGTTAGTGAGAATTATTATTGGCCATAGTTGTAGCAAGATGTGAAGAAGTTTGTACAGAGTTGCAGAGTATGTCAGATGGTGAAAGGAGTGAAGCAGAATAAAGGATTGTATCAGCCATTACCCGTACTAGAGAAGCCTTGGGAGGATATCATCATGGACTTTGTTCTTAGTTTACCGAGGACTCAGCGGGGACATGATTCAATTTTTTTAGTGGTTGATAGATTTTCAAAGATGAGACATTTCATTCTCTGCAAGAAGACTAATGATGATGTTCATGTAGCAGAATTGTTTTTCAGAGAAGTAGTGAGACTTCATGGTTTGCCAAAGACCATAGTTTCAGATCGGGATACTAAGTTTGTTGGATATTTCTGGCGTACGTTGTGGAAGAAGTTGAAGATAGATTTGAAGTTCAGTTCATCACATCATCCACAAACTGATGGACAGACAGAGGTGGTGAATAGGAGTTTGGAAAATTTGCTCAGATATTTGGTTGGAGATAAGCCAACAGGATGGGATTTGATTTTACCACAGGCGGAATTTGCATACAATAATTCTATCAACAAGAGCACTGGTAAATCACCATTCCAGATTGTATGTGGAAGTAGTCCAAGAAATGCATCTGAATTGAGGAAGATAGATAAAGGAGAAATAAGTAGTGCTGAAGCTAAGGATTTTGCAGAACACTTGAAGAACATCCATGGGGAGGTGAGGAAGCATATTACCAAGATGAATGCATAGTATAAGGCTAAGGCAGATGAGAAAAGGAGGTATAAGGAATTTCAGGTTGGTGATGAAGTCATGGTTCATTTGTGGAAGCAGTGGTTTCCAGTTGGTACATATAACAAACTGAAAATGAAGAAGTTTGGACCATGTAGGATACTAAAGAAATATGATTCAAGAAACGCATATGAGGTAGAATTGCCTACTAAGCTAAATATTTTACCAGTGTTTAAAATTTCAGATCTGATAGAGTATCATGAAGGAGGTGTTGAAGATGAGATCACAGTAGCATAGTGGAGTATTCTAGCAACTAGTTCAGACACTAAGGAGATCGAAGATATATAGGACAGTCGTGTTGGCAGAAGCACAAGGAACAGGACATATGAAGAATATCTGGTCAAGTGGAAAGGATGACCTGTTGAAGATTCATCATGGCTAACAAGGGTGGAGGTTAACCATCTTGGTTTTCCTCTATACACCTGAGTCGTGACAGGGTCACTTCTCAAATTACCCCAGGTGTCTGATGCAGGAGCATCCTGGGTGTAAGAGCAATCTTGCATCACCCAAAAATATTTCTATTTTTATTTTCAATAAGGGTTATTTTGTACAGAGCTACTATTTATGGAAAGTTACTATTTTTGGTCATTTTTGTATGTGCTCAGAATGATCTGATTTCTTTCTTGGAGGTTTATTTTGGTCATATAAGTCTGCCAGTAAAGTTTCATTGCCAGATCAAGTGTATATTGGAAGATATTGAAGATTTTCGGTATTGGTAGCAGGGTACAGAAACTTTGAACTCAGTTTTGAAGGCTTTAGAGGCCCTTGATGAGGTCAAAAATTTGGGTGATGGGTGCTTGCATGGGGTATGCCTATAGAGCACTTCGTGGCATTTTTGAAATGGGGTTATAATAGCGGATTGGGTCAACTGGTGATGACTTATGGTCTTCGAAAGTTGGGCCACCTGAAATGGTAGAAAATAATTTTCTTCAAAATTTCTGTTTGGGTTTCAAAGGTTATCTTGAGCCGACTATGATGTAATAAAATGTAAAATAAAATAATTCTAAGTTTGGTTGGCCTTATTGGCTAAAATTCTAGAACCTTCCCAGGTGGTGGAAAATTGCCTATATAAGAAAGGCTGTATTATTGTCTTAGGCAGTTCAGAATAGTTCTGGGTAGTAGATCTGGATAATAGTTCAAGGCTTTGTCCTACAAAATATTGTAAGGGAATGCCCATGTGGCTTTGCATGTTGTAATTCTAAAAATTTGTAATTCCACATTTGTGGAGATAATAAGAAGCCAATTTTCTATTCTTGTATATTATTGTTGTTGTTTCTCTATGTCTGTTATGTGTTTGTGATATTAAGGGGAGCACCCTTCATCACAAAAGTTATGAATGTGCTATTGTAACATGGTGTGGTGGTGAAGTTTTTGTGTTTGGGAAAAGAATACTACTTGTCATGTTTTGTATTATTTTATGTTGGTAGTAGCCCCGTAGCGTAGGCTATGTGTGAGGTACACCATGTAATTAGGGCTTGAGAGATAAAGGACCACATTGAAGTCTTACAATCAAATATTGTATTGGTCATAGCTCCATAGTAGATTATTTCTTCTATATGAGATGCATGCCATGTTGGGAGATAGAGGCCCTTCATTGAGTGTAAGACTTTGGTGGATGTTAGTCCCTATTGACTCCCCCACATGTAGAGCCACATTTGTTGGTTCATAGAGAAAACCTATTCCTTGATATGCATACCCATGGGTGAGGATGGACCTAAGTGTACCCTTGAATAATAAGCGGAGCTATCATTGATGATACATTTACTATACGATTGTCTCAGGTTGTGTGAGACTTGGATATGATGATATTGAGATTTATTTATGAGCTCAGTGTGGTTGAGACAGCCTTATTCCCCTCCTACCCTTAGGTGACTTGATTGGAGGCACAAAGTGATTGTGTTGTAAAATCTTATATTCTGATTATTTATTTGATCTTGAATTGTTGGAGCTGGCAGTCTTGGATTATTTAAGTTTTTGATTAAATGCTTTATAAAATTATCCCTTTTGCCTCAAGGGCTTGTTATTATGAGTTATCATTTAATTTTTTTAAAAAATTTTACCTTGTGGCCACCGTTAAAATTTTATCATCATTTGTATCTTTTCATTATTTAATTGATTTAAAATTAAAGTTTTCTAGTTTTGAGGCTTTAATGAATGTTTTCTACAACTAGCTTGTGTGTTGTGATGTGACCTATGTAACTATCATACTCATGAGGGGTCCCTGATAGGTTGTATGGGGGGAGTAGATGGCTTGGGGAATTGCTATGTAGGGGTAAATGACACCGGTATGGGACAGTTACTATCCATTTCCCCTAGATCATATGATATTTTTCTAGGTACCTCAAGGAGGACCTAATGACAGCTATTTATGCGATATGGATTCTCAAAGGATAATTTTGGTACACTAGGCATCCTCATCCCATTTTGTGTTAGTCTTGTGTCGTGATTCAGCTGAGTTATGTTGTGGTTACCTATTTGATGGCTATGTTTCTTTTGGAATTACAATTGAGAAACAATGTGATAGAGAATTAAACTTGAGGAGAAAATTAATTGAATACGTAATTGTGATGGATACGTATCATTTTATCAATGACAAAGTTTATATCAAGTCGTATCCTTAAATTTTTATGATATGTAGTTATGGAGTGTGTTGTTTTTTAAAAAAAAGAATGTTGTATTACTCTTGTTTGTGGGGAAAATTCTTTTGTAGTGATAGTATGTTAGATGGTAAAATGCAATTTATACATTTTATACCAAGGGAGAAGCTTGAAATGCTCATTTCATAGATGTTCCCAAGGGTAGTGATTTACCTCTTTACTAACTTCCAGGAGGAAGTTTAATCTTAGGGGGGGAGGATGTGATGCCCCACAAAGGATGAATTTTTGTTTAAGATTATCTCTTGATTAAGGTTTCATTGCTTGGGTTAACTAGTTCAAATTTCACCTTTTTACAAGTTTGTGTACTCTTCATGTCTCATTGATGCAATATCTTAACCATATTCTAATGTGTTTCAACTGATTTATTTCCAATTAATACAACTAAAATTAATATAATGATAGTTGAATATAAAGTAATGTCAATCAATTTGTAGGTATGTTTTCAATGATAGTGATCAAGTTTTGCTGTTCAACATATTTATATACTTCTAATACTCCAATATTAATCATCATTTTAGATTTTATAGGGGATACTATATAAATTCACATTAACCCTTCTTATTCATACTTTATGCATTTTGTTGACCATTTTCTTATTTAGCGTAATGATGGGTAGAGTACTTCTGGTGTGTAAAATTGATGGATCCACAGAGATCATAAATGAAAGGTATATGCAAAAAAAAAAAATCTTGAATGAGAGCCACATAAATTGTATAATACAAAAGAAAAATGTCCCTTCAAGTATTGTTCAAGTTACTTGGTTATTTCATGATATGATGAGTATGAATAAATTAATGTATTTTCAATTATGCGTAGTAGATCCACTAATTACTATATGTGAGTATGATTCGAGCATGGACTTGAGTAATCAAGAGGGTGGAGACAAGGTCTGAGTGTTGAGGGTCATGATATACAAGGCTTTAACTAAAGGACATGGATCCATCATGAAAGGTATGGATTATTATTTATCTATAAATGTTATTCATTGTCCACATTTTCTTAAGATGTTTACGAGTTAATAATCTTATAAACCTTAGAGAGTAGTCTCAAAGATTAACATGATGCCATATCAATCTAAAACAACTAAGTAGATGATAATTGATCAATGATTCTATATATGTGATGTTTTTTATATATTTATTTCAATTCATTTTATATACAGATTTGAGATTGGAACTACCTATAGATGCATTTAAATGCATGTAAGATAAGTTACTGACATAGTACCCTTTTGAAACAATTTATAGATCAGATGAAGAAACCAATAAAATAATAATCTTATGCATGTTATATTATTTAAATATACAAATCTGGTTATTTGATTATAGAAGTTACTAGATACCTATTTATAATATAAAGTACATTTAACGAAGGAAGAAGTTATTATGGACATCATTCTAGAATTGTAAGTGGTCTGGGCATAAGATTTAATGATTCAACGAGAAGCAACCCTTGG
>BSBK01009455.1:225000-234508 GCA_027943335.1 Chamaecyparis obtusa | reverse complement strand
CCATTACATAGATAAGAGGGTGGTTAAAGCATACAGGGTCATAAAAAGAACATATGACTTAGTAGCCCCTTCTATATATCCGAGATGGTTGGCGACCCATCGTATGTGGCCCCAAAAGGATGAGGTACCCCTATATTTCTACAAATAATTGTTTGCAGAGTTCCATTTGGGTTATAATGTTGATTACACAAATTTACCTCCACATGCTGGTTAGGGTCAGGGGAGATATCAGGATAAGTGTAGATGGCCTGATTTACAACAACCCCCTAATAAGAGGGCATTGGTGGGTCAAAACCTTTTGGTTCTTCCAAAAGGTTTGGAGACCTACACTACAGCTGGATAGGTTGCAACTGAGGATGCACATGTAGATATTTTTTATAGCATTGCCACCATCATGACTCAAGTCGATAAGTTTTCATCTGATCATGTGGGTAGGTACATGCTTAAATCGTAGACGTTAATCCTTCTAGTCCATTTTATGATTGTTACATCCTATTTTATCTTCCCACTCTAGATGAGATAGCATGACTACTAGAGGATCATCTGTGTGACATGAACTCCATTTTAGTGAGTGATCTCCTGGAAGCTTACCAGAGGATTTCTATGTTGCATGGGGTTCCTCTGTGTGATATTCCTATATTCATTCAAGTACATGGTAGATCCTCCACAAGCAGTAGTTGGGGACAAGGAGATGCAAAGTCAAGTACCTCTAGATAGGATGACATCCAGATACATCCTATAGCTCCACGATAGAGTGTGGATGATCTTACACCACCTCCACAACATACACATGCTCCCCTAAATAAGACACCTATGACCTCACGATTTCACACTGGATTCTCATATTTGCTTATGGATGAGGCCATTGATCCTGATGCAGTGTCCTTACACTCTTCTGAGTTATATGGAATTAGACATGCATTACAACAAGTAAGAAACCATTTAATTTCAAGATTCAAGAACAATCAAGTAATTGTATATTAAAATATATATATATTTAACTATGTATACATTTTTCATTTTTAACTCTACTATGAGCCTGTTTGCGGATTCTGCTAGGGTTTCTCCCACGTCTATTCTAGGCTCACAATTTGCAGAGGCCATGAGGGCTTCTCCCAAGGCTATTTCTCCTCGCATTCTGTCGGTTGATGCTATGACTAGGGCATCTAATCTTGGGTGCCCGCTTCTTCCCCCTTCCATTGTGCTTGGTGCTGTGGGATCGACTTCCCAGCCTGATGACGCCTTCCCCATTTCGGGTTTGCTTCCAGAAACTACTATCGTTAGTCCTTCCTTTGATTCTTTTGCTACTTCGGATGGGTTTGGGGTGGTGTCTTTGACTGCTAATTCAGGTAAGGGCACGGGCTTGAAGGGGTCTCTTCCTTCCCACCCAAACACTTTTCAATTTTTGGTGTTCAAAGATGGTTTGGGTAAAGCCTCTATGGGTGTGTCTTCGGGTCCTCTTGGCTCTCTACCCCTCTCTTTTGCAAAGGCCTCTAATGTCAAAGCTTCTTCCAAGATGACGTCTGATGCTTTGACTCATGGTGTGGTGGGGTCTTATGCTAATGTTGTTTCTTTGGCTCAAACTAGGGTCTGGGGCCCCTCCCGTGGGGTGCCTTCTTCTGTGCTGACTTCAGCCTTTGGATCTCTCTCCATCAAGCTCTCTAATGTCATTGAAGGGGAGCTAGAGACCTACTCTAGGATCTTTTTGGGTCTTGCTCTTATTTGCCAGTTTTGAGGGTTTTGGTTGACTTTGTCTCAACTTCACGATTGGATCTCCCAAAAATGGGAGCCAATACTATCAAATAATGTTCATATCTTCCCTTTAGCTAAAGGTTTTTTTGTAGCTAAATTTGATAATACTGAGGATAGATCAAAATTTTTATGTGAGAACTACTTTAGCTGGGTGGAGGATAAATTATTGCTCATGGTTAAACCATGGAACCCTGATTTTAATGCCTCAGCTGAAGTTTTCAACAACATGCCTATTTGGGTGAGGCTTCCCAATCTCCCTCTTTGTCTCTGGCAAGGTGCTATCCTGGAGGAGGTGGGGGAGGCTCTGGGGGATTTTCTAATTATTGATGACGATTTTGCTAATATGTTCCACTCTACCTATGCCCGCATCCTGGTAGATATTGATATCTCTCAGGGTCTTCCCGCTGAGATTAAAATTGATTCATCTAAAGGTTCTTGGTTGCAACAGTTGGATTATGAGGGTATCCCCTTTAGATGCAAAAAATGCTTCAAAATAGGTCATCATGCTTCAAAATGTGGTTCTGACTTCAAATCAAAGAAAGTCCCTCATACTTGGTGGAAGGATGCCTCCACCAAACATTATACAATTCTCAAAAGCTCTCCTAAGCCTTCAAAGGAATCGTCTATTCCTAATTCTTCTGCTGGTGGTTCTTTGGCTGGTGTTCTTGCCAGCCCTGCTCGAGTGGTTGTGGAAAATTTTGTTTTGGCTCTCTTGTTGGGAGTATTTATAGCCCTATCTCTGTTGCAGTTCCTGCCAGATCTTCTTTGCAAGGACCTTCCTCTTCTTTGCTGATGGATCCTAGTATTTCTATTGGTGGTTCAACGAATGTTTTTTCTGCCAGCCCTGTTGATAAGCTTAATGGTGTGGGTTTTGGTGCTTCTGATCATGCTGGAAGTATTGAAAGCCCTATTTTTGAGTTTGTTTTTCCTACCAGCTCTACTAGTTTGTCGACAACAGTTGGAAATGGTGTTGTTCCTCTTGCTGGGGGTTGTTCAGATCTGATGCTGGGGGCTGTCTCCTTGAATTCGGTGTGTTGGCAGAAGGAGGCAGTGAAAGTTGAAGATGGATGGATAACTGTAAAAGGGAAACATTCAAAGAAATCTTCCTCTTCATTTGATATGACTCTCCATTCTCATAAGAAAGGGACTAGCCTTGTTGCTTCCCTCTTTGGACTGCAGTTCTTGTTGAAAATTCTTATGCAGTGTTCTTGTTTTGTGGTATGGGTGTCCTTCCATTCCTTGGATGGACTGATTTTTGAGGTGTCTGGGCCTAGTTTTTGGTTGGACTATTGTATTTATGGAACTCCAATAGTCTTATCCTTAGTTCTTGTGTTGTAAAGGGTTTCGGGGCCCCTTCAAAACCTATTTTTACAGTAATCAAAAACTATGTATAAATTTAAATTTATTTGAACCTGGTACATGACACTACGATGGGTGTTGCATATGGAGATTTAGAGGAGCCCGTTGATCTGATTCATTGGGATACAAAGGTAAAATAATTTAAATTAAATAATTTATTTGTTGAGTTTAAATCTATATTTTAAAAAAGATCAAGACATTATATTAATTATTTATAAATTGTTACATTTACATGTACAGACTCAGGTCCAACAGGATGAGGATCCACACAGGCCTGGACATCTAGCATGTGATAGAGATCATTGATGTTTTTGATCTATATGCATACACATGTAATGTGTACATATATTTAGATTTGCAGGTGACATTGATTTTGATCTAGTACACATACATGTATTTATTATTATAGACCTCTTGTTTTACGTTCATATAGACATTTACATTGATACATATTTTACGTTCATATAGACATTTACATTGATACATGTGTTTTACGTTGATATATAGATATTTACATTTATACATGTTTTACGTTGATCTATAGACATTTACATTGATACATTTTTTTATTTTTGTGATCTATGTGTACATGTGACATTGATGTTTAAATTGATATTTGATGAGATCATGTAGTCTATACATTTGTTTAGATAGATATATAGATGTTTGAACTAAAAATAAATTCAGTGCACATGTGTAGACATATGTTTATCTAGATACATTTAAATCAAATTTTAATTTAATTAAAATCTAATATAAACTAATAAAAATATTTAGATCAATTAATTGAAAACTAATTAATCAATCTAACTGAACAATCTAATCAATCTTTAAAATTAATCAAGCTAATATGCACCCTTAAGCCCTATCTATATCAATTTACTGAACAATCTAATCAATCTTTACAATTAATCAAGCTAATATACACCCTTAAGCCCTATCTAGATCAATTAATTGAAACCTAATTACATTACATGTAGACATATATTTATCTCTCTAGATGTACATTTAAACATCAAATTTCAATTTAATTGAAATCTAATTGTTCAATCTAATATAAACTAATAAAATTTTATCTAGAGATCAATTAATTGAAACCTAATTAATCAATCTTTAACTGATGTTCAATCTAATCAATCTAAATTAATCAAGCTATTAATATGACCCCTTAAGCCCTATCTAGATCAATTAATTGAAACCTAATTGCATTTGAAATATGTACAGACATATGTTTATCTCTAGATGTATATATGTAGACATATGTTTATCTAGATCAATTAATTGAAACCTAATTACATTCAATTGTACAAGTTTGTATTTTGAACTTGAAAATAATTTGAAACCTAATCAATCTAGTTGATCAGTTTATTAATCAATCTTTAAACAACCTTAAAATTGATCTAAAATCAATCTAATCTAATCAATTGAAAAAAGTATTGAAAGGTCTAATCAATTAAAATTCAATTTACTTAGAATCAATCTAATCAATTTCTAATATAGACTGGAGTTATTCAATCTAATCAATCTTTAAAATTAATCAAGCTAATACACACCCTTAAGCCCTATCTAGATCAATTAACTGAACAATCTAATCAATCTTTAAAATTAATCAAGCTAATATGTACCCTTAAGCCCTATCTAGATCAATTAATTGAAACCTAATTACATTCAATATGTAGACATATGTTTATCTCTAGATGTACATTTAAATCAAATTTCAATTTAATTGGAAATCTAATTGTTCAATCTAATATAAATTAATAAAAATTTATCTAGAGATCAATTCATTGAAACCTAATTAATCAATCTAATTGATGTCCAATCTAAATTAATCAAGCTATTAGTATGACCCCTTAAGCCCTATTATGCACTCTTAAGCCCTATCTAGATTAATTAATTGAAACATAATTGCACTCAATATGTATAGACATATATTTATCTCTAGATGTACAAACATGTGTTTATCTAGATCAATTAATTGAAACCTAATTACATTCAATTGTACAAGTTTGTATTTTGAACTTGAAAATAATTTGAAACCTAATCAATCTACTTGATCAATTTATTAATCAATCTTTAAACAACCTTAAAATCGATCTTTAAAATCAATCTAATCTAATCAATTGAAAAAAGTATTGAAAGGTCTAATCAATTAAAATTCAATTTACCTAGAATCAATCTAATCAATTTCTAATATAGAGTGGAATTATTCAATATAATCTAATCAATTGAAAAAAGTAAACTGAACTTGGTCTAATCAATTAAAATTCAAAATAGGTTTAATCAATGTAAATTTAATCTAATCATGAATTTCAAATCATTTATAGTCTGTACTTAAAATATGATATTTAAGTATGCACAAGATAGATCTATGAAAATACATTAAAATCCTTTAAGTTAAAGCTCCTAATACATGTAGTCTGGATCCTCTCTATCCTTTATTATCTCCAAAAGCTTTTCATTCTTTCAATAGGCAACTTCCACTTTTGGTTTCCACGTGACCCCTTTTTTGGCATAGTTTCAAACTACAATTTTGTCACTATAACCAAGTGACTATAATGTAGAACTCTCTGTCTAGGCATGTATTCAATAAATTGAACTCCATTTTTTGTCGATCTTAGCTTGTTGATAATAGGTGTCTTCAATAACAACCGAACTAGTTGGATATTGTTGTCCATCACCATCAATAATTTCTTGTGGAAACTTGTATTTTTCTTTGGTGCATCTTAGTAGATAATAATCTATGCCTTCTACATTCTTGGGATCTGCAACCACAACAAAAATATTACCTGTACAATTTATATGTATAAAAATGAATTATATATAAACCTAATAAATTATATATATAGAAACACACACCTGTAACAACTAAATCAAAAACATGTTCATAATCAGCTGAATATATAGGATCATGGATGTCTATGTCATTGTCATCATCTTCATAAGGAGGCATCTTGATTAACTCTTTCTGATCCCATTGTGAAACATATCCATTTTCAATATTAACACATTGACTCATTGTGTTGTTGTTAAGACAATCTTCACAAAAACATGATTTATCTCTTAGTTGAATTAGTGGAGGCTTGTGTTGTCCTATAGTCATCACTTGATGTAAACTTCTAATTCCAACAATTGATTGACAATTGTAAGGATTGGATCGATTGATATCTGGACAAATTACAAATTTTAAATAAATTAAAGTTAGATCTCAGTTCAATTATGATAAATGTGAAATGTATGTACATGTTGTATGCTATATATATAGACGCAACATTGAAACCACGTGATAGGTATAATTTAATTTTTAGAATTTGAGTTTGAAAAATGAAAGTTTTAAATACCTATCACTTCCCAAAAGTAATGTTTTTTGTATTTTGTGTCTCGAGTAGCTAAATGATTTTGACACCATTCAACAATATTCTTTGAATTCTCTATCATGTTACCTAGATATATTTAACAATTTAGTATATATATAATTAGTTTATTTCTAGCAAATGAAGATTAAAGACTGTGTACATACTATAGTACAAACAAGTTGAATATCAAATGTATGTACCTTGAAGTTCATGTTGTCAGAGTGCATGCTTCACACATGCTCCCATTCCATCATGCTCTCCTTTTCCATGTCCACTTTCAAAGAAGTTTCAAAGAAACTTAACAATGTCTAGCATGTTGCAGGGCTAACCAATTAAAGGCTTTTGCATACTTAAATTGACCCGCAATTTAAAGTTACAAAAATGTACACACATGAAAATTTAACTTTTAAATAAATAAATAAATATATAAATAATCATGTAAAAAAATTAAAACTTAAATATATAATTTATATCTAATAGAATTGAAAGACTTTAAAAGAAAATATAATGTACTTACCCGCACACCCATCAGGCCAGATCCAATGATGTGAAGCATTTATCCTGCAATAAGCAAGATTATTGAAAAACATGCCGAAACAATGAGCCACATAGCTCCTATCATGAACCCTTTCATCATTGATATAGAAATGAACCTCCTTGATGATAATGAATTCATTTTGATCTATACTTCTATCTCATCCAAATCGAATTGTGCATGTTTATAGGTCACATGCACAAATATTGCAACTTGATCAGAATGATAATATTGACCTTGGAGCTTTGAGTAAGGGGAAAATGTATATTTCTCCGCAAAATATACAACTGAAAGAATACAACTAGGTGGGAAACAATTTTTTGGAATCACGAAACTGTTTAGCTTGCCATCGTGCACCATGACAATGTTGGATATGTGGATAAACCATAGATCAAAATATGTCCATGAACCAAAGGTACGGTAATTCACTCTCCTTAAATGCAATTTTTTTAATTCTTGTCATGTCTTTGTTTGGTATGTCTCATATTCAAATCTCTTCCATTGGACTGGTGTTGTAACATCAAAATTATTAAATTGTAAAGAAAATTTCTATAAATTTCCACAATCATTGTATTCATTTTTTATACTTTGGACATTGAATTCATTCGAGTCTTCTGATTTATCACATAAAATGGACTTTACAAATTATGTTGCACTTCCAGGAACCATATCTAGATTAAAGCCATAACCTTTTTATATGATTGCAAGTATAAGTAAAACTCAACATGATTTCAACAACAACATGTTTCACAAACCTTATTTATGTGTATGAAGCAAGAGCACAATATCTCAAACATTATCTGATCTATTTTCACATTTAAAAATTCTCGTTTGAATGCTTCAAACAATTCACTTTGTGTAGTATCGACAAAATGTTTTGGATGTGAAATCTTCATACCAGTCTCTTCATCTTTCATTTGTATAGTGTCCCTTCTATTGGAAGAAACACAAGAGTGGTTGGTCCAAAATTTAATGACCCGTCTTCTTACATCTTCAAAAATTATGTCTTTACGAGGACATGTACAAATTTGTACCCAATTCTCTTCAATGTCCACATCCAACATATTTCTCTTCCTAATATACCTCTGAACAGTTCTTTGAGATACCTTGAGTAAATAAAAAATTGCTCGAACTTGATTTCTATGTGTCAATCTCTTACTAGAAATCATAGTCATCAATGCTCTTCTAGCACCATTTGAATATGATCCTCCATGATCTTCCATGTTAACAATGTTCAATGCATCTTGTAAATTTTCAATTATTATTTCTTTTACTTGACCTCCTACAATTTTCCTATATCAATACCCAACAACTCCAAAACCGAAGTCATTTCTCTTTTCCTGAATAACTTTGCAAACAATTGTGCTTTTCCCACCAAATATTTATCCTCAAAATATTCCTTCCACATGTTTTTGAGATGCAATTTAATAGTGCTTTAAGGTACCAGGTGCTCTGGTGCAATTTGACTGATGAGTGATTCCTCATTCATCTCCATCAAATTTTGCATTATAGGATAAATATGTACACCTCAACTACTACCAATATCCTCCCCTACTTGAGTTGCACCTTCTTCAACATCGATAAGTTCTTCTTCAACATCGACCGATTGCTCTTCGACAAGTTTCCTATGACCTTTAATTTGGTCATCCTTTTTACGATTATATTTCCTTGTTCTAGTCCTTTTATTTCCCATGGCTCAAATATCTAAGAAAGAAATTATTTTTTTCTTTAATCCTTCTCGATTGAAAAAATTGCCTTCACACTCCTTCGAAAACAAAATGCATTTGTATCTTCCCCGAAAAAATGTCTCCTAGCTTCAAAAAACCCTTATATTCTAAAATAAGAAATGAATTCACAATTGATATATTTTATTTTAAAAAAACAACTTATATATATACCCTTCTATTTGAAAGGGTGGATCACCCACGCAACCGCTCGCGGGGGCTGACTCCTAAGGGTACTCGGCCCAGTAGGACTCAACTAAGTTATCCTCAACTAATTCTGCCTAGGTGGCATGCCATGTTGGCAGCCAAATCTCCAAAAACACAAAAAACCTAGAAGTTTGCCCTTATGTTATTCCTTTCTTTGCAGAAAATAGAAAATGTCAAAAAACTAAAATTACCCTTTTCTAGATCTCAAAACTACGATTTTGGACATATAAATTTTATATTGTTTCAACTACAAAATGTTAAACAAATTTGCTAAAAACTACATGTAGGTATACTAAGCTTTGAGAAGTCGTTGATTCAAAAAATATAGAAAATGCTCAATCAATTTAGATTTTTTTAAAAATCATATACAACACTAGAGAAGAGAGTCCTCTTCAAAAATATGTAATTTATTTTATTTTTGGTATAGTTTTGATAGGGGAAAAGTGGCAGGAGAAAAAACTGTTGATTTCATGTTTCGACTTTGAATACTTATAATGGGAAAACTATAGAGAGAAAATACTTCTTTCTTTTTTCCTGTACTAGATATACATGTCATCTAAAACATATTCTGAAAT